>JAXQQM020079884.1:0-177290 GCA_034641835.2 Pinus albicaulis | reverse complement strand
TGTGTTTCTTTATAAGGACACTTAGCTGCATAATGTCCAACTCTTCCACAATCAAAACATTTGAAAGGAAGCTTACCTCTGAACCGTCCTGTCCCAATTTGAAGTTTATTTACAAAGTTTATCTCTTCTTCTTCTGAGATATATCCTGATCCTTCTTTTTTTTGTAATTCCTTCCCTTTTGTAGAAGTTCTAAAGACTGCTTCTTTGACTTCAGATGGTCCTCCTCTTCTCATTTCATATGCAATTAGTATGCCATGAAGTTGCACCACAGTAAGATTTTGAAGATCCTATTTTTCTTCAAGAGCAGAAACTTTTGACTCAAATTTTGTTGTTAGTGATCTTAAGACTTTCTCAACCAAAGTAGATTCGGTTATTGTTTCTCCCATATTTCTCATACGATTTACAATATCATCAAGACGTAAAAAGAAATTGGCAATGCTCTCCTCATTATCCATTTTTAGATTTTCATATTGAATTCTGAGAGTTTGTAGTTTAGCACTTTTTACCTTTGCATCACCTTCATAACTTAGAATGATCTTGTCCCATATTGCCTTTGCTATATTCAGCTGCATGACTTTGACAAATTCTGATTCAGTTAGACTTCCCAATAGAGCATTGACCACCTTTGCATTTGTTTCATAGTTCTTTCTTTTCGTTGGATCTGTTGGTACTGTAGCTGGATATTGATATCCTCCTTCAACAATTGCCCATACCTCTGCTCCTAGAGACGGAAGATAAGATCTCATCCTTTTTTTCCAGAAGATTAAATTTTTTTCGTTGAAGAGTGGAGGCCTGATAGATGCTGTTCCATCTTGATTGCTCATCTTGCTTGATCTTCCTTCTAGCGGTTAAGCATTTTTAGAAGGACCTGCTCTGATACCAATTGTTGGGAAAAATACTGAGAGGGGGGGGTGAATCAGTATTTAGAGCTGACTGACAATTTTTTTAGTTTTCCTTTCTCTTAAAAACATATCTTACATTACTGCATCCAACTTGTATGTCCAGAGATCTTATCATGTCTTTACTTAGATCATTGCATCATTTATTCATCAGATAAGTAGCAAGCATGAATAGAAATAACTGTACAAACCATCAAACATAAGCAACACATATGAACACTAGGATTTAAGGTGGAATCCCAATTCGGGAGAAAACCACCGCTGCTGAAGTCTCTGTCTTCAATATTTTATTACAAAGAAATCATATTACAATTTCTGTGCTGGCGCAAACTTATACCAGCACGCAGGCACCCACCTGCAGAAGGCTACAACCTTCTCTCATTTACCAGCCTCTCCTAGAAGGGAGCTACAACCCCCTGATCATAACATCAGCTTCTATATACAGAAGGCTTCAACCGTCTGATCCACTGCAGACCACCTTTCATCAATTTTCACACTGGTTCAAAAAAATTTCAATGCAACCCTTTATTCAATTATGAACAAACATATTTGCCCTAATTCAACATAACAGAACAGTGCGACCACTGTAACCTAGACATCAGAAGTAATCCAGACTTCAGAGAATATATGCATTCACCATCCCGTGTATCCTTCTGTGTATATTAATCTTCAGAAACCCCAACTGTCATATGCACTTTCAATGTAGATGAATCGCATATATATATACGTGATGTTCTTGTATGGACCTGTAATAATAATATGTTTGCAGAGCAGGCCGGATCTACAAAAACTTACCCGGATTCAGATGAGTTCTTTTAGCAGACAAGCGCTAGTTCTTCATGACTTCGTTCGTTGTTTAAGACCAGAGGTTCATTCAGATTTTACAGTTAAGAACTGAGTTCACCCATCCAGATATTCCTTTGAGATCTTCATTCATTCATCACCCTTACACATGCACATTTTCTTCATCCTTTCGTTAGTCGATCTGATCATTATATTTTCACGTGCACCGTCGATTCAGATATATCAGGGTTTATTCCTACAAATATCTCCAAAGGAGATTCGTTTTTTTTTTAATCTCAATCCTTTTTCGACAAATTCTTCATAATTCTCATCACTTTATATAGTTTTCGCCCTTATTAAAACCATGGGTCAAAACCATTCAATTACTAATGGTATTCCTGGACGGTATTTCCTTTAGCACCCTTACGTACCTCTTTGATTTCTTTTTAATTTATTTATCAATTTGAATAAATTGATAAATAAATATATTTACAAAGTTTTAAACCCTTCTTCGGACTTTATAAACAATATCCAGTTCTTTCAAATAGTTTAATATTTCAATAAAACTTTGACCCCTGGCCCACATATGCGCCCCTTCATCCCAAAATAAACTTCGCGCAAGTCTAGTGCCTGATCACCGTTGGATTGCGAGCCTCCAAGATCGATGGATATCGCTTGGGAAATTTGCACGAGAAATAATGCGCGATGGTGCGTCATGCTTGTGTTATTCTTCACGCATATTGATTAATCTCCGGGCAAGTCCGACGCACGATCACCGTCCGATTGCCCCCTTTCAGATCGACGGTGCAAAAGCAATTTCGCTGGCTGTCCTGGTACGGGATTTAACGCGCGATGGACTATCGTTATCGTGCGATTGGTGGTTTTTCAGGGACGCATGTCAACACCTCTATGGAATCACTGCCAATTCGGGAATACCACCTATCGTCCAAAGGTGGTGCGGAAAAACCCGGAAACCACCTTCACTATTCACTCGCAGTTTTTAAACAGTGATCATCTGTTCAATCGCTCCGTACTCTAGGTTCCGTTTGTGTGTATATATATATATATATATATATATATATATATATATATATATATATTTATGAATTCCGCCTTTTATGGATGTGAAATAAATTAACCAATCTTCCATTTAATAACTGCGCCAACTCTAAAGCCAAACTTCGTTTTAAGTATTCTTCCGCAGGTTATATATATATATATATATATATATATATATATATATATATATAATGTGTTCTATACATACAGAAAGTGTCCATGGCTCACTGTACCGAGACCTTAGCAACCTGATAAAAGCACGAATCTATCCATAGATCATCAGACAGAGTTGCAGGAAATTTCGTACGAGAATTGAACCAATCAAAGCCCCAATTGCTCTGGTTATTAACAGAGTATCACCGAAACTCAACCATACATAGATTTTCTTTCTCCTCCATACATTATATTTATACATGAATTAAATTTCGCAGGGATTATAATTTCTGTAAAATCAAATCAACCCAGTCTTCGGAAAATTCTCCTTCAATGTACTGCTTGTCTCTATAAATGCATCTTTCCTCTATTCTTTGCTGCTAATCCTACTGATCGTTGATCTCTGCAACTCTTCTGTTCTTCTTCGTTGCCCATGCCTTTGCCAATTCCTTTTCCACATCCTTTATCATTAATGACAATATTCCAATGATCTCCCCATGTCATTCTGTCTTCAATACATTACCTTCCATGGTATGTTCGAAGTTCTTCCCTGTCACAGTTCTGTAAGTCCTTCATTAATTAGGTTTCCATCAAGGAAAACACATGGCATCATATTGCCAACATTTTATTACATGTAACCCTCACTCGGCCGGGGGGCATGCCTATATTATCTTAGAAGTAGATTATTTTACTAAGTGGGCCGAGGCGATGCCTACATTTTCGACTGACGACAAGACTGTTGCAACTTTCGTATTTAATCACATAATTGCTAGGTTCGGTGTTCCTCAAGCCATTATTACTGATCATGGAAGCCATTTTCGGAATGTCATGATGACTGAAATGACAGAACATCTTGGCCTGCACCACGATAGTTCCACTCCATATTATCTGCAAGCCAATGGTCTGGTTGAAGCCATAAATAAAGTTTTAGTCACCATGATCAGACGAATTATTGGTATTCACAAGACGAATTGGCATTCCATGTTATTTTCAGCACTTTGGGCATATCGAACCTCAGTCAAAACATAAATTGGTTTCACTCCCTTTCAAGTCGTTTACGGTTTGGAAGCTGTGTTGCCGATTGAATGCGAAATTCCATCTTTGAAATTAGCCATAGAGTTACTCCCAGCTACGTCTGAAGAGGAGAAACGTTTTTTGTACTTGGCTCAATTGGATGAAAATCGGAGAAACCCTGCAATAGCAAACGAGGCTCATGTCAAAAGAGTAAAATCTCAGTATGATAGAAGTGTTACCCCTCAAAATTTTTCAGAAGGAGACCTAGTCTTAGTTTATGATCAAGCCAATGATAACCTAGGAGCTGGGAAATTTGTGCCCATGTGGCATGGTCCTTTTATTGTTAAGCGAACGCTGGAAAAAGGGGCCTATGAGCTGATAGATTTTGATGGTATCCCTTTATATAAGCCCAGAAATGGGTTATATCTGAAGCGATATTATGCTTAAACCTGGTGTGGAGATCTTTTATTTTTTAGGTTAGATTTCTTTACTGCTGGTGTGTCTTAGATTAGAAAGGTGTGCCTAGTTTAGAAGTGTGTTTTTATCACTATTCCTGCTTATCTGAGTTTTACTCTTGATATTGCAGATGTCGACGTCTCTTCAAACCTACATTGGTTTTGCTGATGGTGCTTGTCGTAGTACACGGAACATTTCTTCCGCAGCATGGGTTATCTATTCACCCTCTGACGAGTTAGTTTCCATGCATGGGGTAAGCCTTGGTCAAACAACAAATAACATTGCCGAGTATAGTGCAGTGATTGAGTTATTATTTGAGTCCATATCATTTAGGATTCGAAGTTTGATTGTGAGGTTGGATTCTGAACTTGTTGTATTACAGCTTAACAGGGTTTATGCCATTAGAAATCCAGTGTTGTTACGGTTATTTTTAAGAGTTCGTCTCTTGGAACCTGAATTTGAATACATTGAATATCAACATATTCCAATACATTTAAATACATTAGCAGATGCAGTTGCTTCTGGTATGATAAATTTACATTTGCAGTGATCGAAACAGTGAAACAAACAACATTCATTAAATGTACGCAGATAGCCGGTAAATAGTGATATATGTCATAGGATAGAAGTGTTTTAAAAAAATATACATCGTCTTCGATCATAGGTTGGAAACACCTTATGATCGGCAAATGATAACACAAAAAGTCAAAAATATGAGTCTACAACATGATCATCCCATCACTGATGGTGATCACGATAAGAAACCACTGCCCGAGCCACCCTGCACAGGAACTTCCTAAAAGGTCCTGGAACACCAATCACGTATCTCTGTAATCTGTGTGGAATGTCATCTATGTCTGTCTCCGGAATATCTAGAGTCAAACGCTCTAAATGATGCTCTAAATCAGTCAAGATTTCTGCTGATTGGTCTGCTGGAGTTGGTGTGGCTGCAACTGGTTGTCTTCTTTCATAAGGTTGGAGATGGGCTGGTCGCCGTGGGCCCACATCTGTATTCAAAAAAAATTTGGTTATTAATTTTCAAGATGATGTAAAAATAAAATTTTTTAGAACGTAGAAACTGTTGAAGAAAGATTTTTTACCTGAGTCATCCCACTGTTCCCCTACTGGGAGGGTCATCTCTCGGTCACTGCGGAAATCTATCCCGACGTATGGAAAGTCCTCTATGACAAAAAATTGGTGATCCAGCCAACGAAAATATGAAGAAGGAAATCGAACAATCTCAGCGCCCTCAATACCGTGACGGGCCATCAGTGCAGACCAACGAACCATCCCAGGTTCTCTAAGTCGACCAGCATCAACAGGGATACTCTGTGGAGCTAGCATCAGAATCCTCTCTAGAGAAAAGGAGACGATGATGGATCCATATCCAAAGTTATTCAGTTTCCTATTTTTCACTCTAGTTATTTGGCCTTTTATCTTAGCCAACACAGCGTCACACTAGTTGAAAATGGTGTAGCGAAAACAGTCCACAGCAATGCGCATCTGAGAACCGGTAGCTACATGCAATGCTGCACGCCCGCACAGCCTGGTAACAGTAAATGAAATAACTTTCAGCTCGGGACGGATGATAGTTTTTATATCAATCCATTTGTCCCTGGGGTCTGGTTCATCATTACAGAATGCTTGCTGAAGACTAGCGACAGTCTGGCCACCTGGCCTAGTCCCAAACAAGGAGAGTTGTTTGCCCCTCTTAGACAAACCAGTCAGAAAACAAATTTCCTCCATCTCGATTTCAAGCCGGTGGCCACCAATAATGAAAAACTGGTCCTGCAAATTCCACCTGTTTACCAGCCATGTCAGGAGCTCTACCTGTGCTCTCATGCCTTGGATGGCCCAGAATTTATATAAACCACATGCTCTTAATGCTTGCATTGTGGGAATATGGAGCATTGCGGCGTCATCCACATCCTCGTGTTCACATTCTATCCAAATCAACATCTTGTTAATACTAAAATACATAAAAAGATAGATTAGAACAATCTAATTTGAAAAATTTTGGGCAGCAAAAGAGAAATTTGAGTTTTAAATTTAAACGTACGGGGACCGCACTTTACCTTTGTAAACAGTGCGTAGGAACGCACACGATTTGTAGGGAAAGTGCGGACCCATGACTTTTTTCTTTGTAGAAAAAATTCGGGGTCCGCAGGTACCATATGTGTCACTTGCGGACCCCCGCGGGCGATTTTTGAACCATATTTTTCCCTTAAAAATAAAATTTAAAGCCTAAAAACGAATTGTAAATAGATGAAATGCAAGATTAAGAGGTATTGGATTACCTGGGACTGACGGTTCTCGATTTCCATGGACGGATTTTCCAGAATCTTCACAGGAACTTTTTTACCCAAAAGCTTCTACTTTTCACTCTGAACTTGAATGGTAAAAATCAAGTTGAAAAAGTCATTTTTATAGGTTTTTTCGAATAGATGAATTTTTAATTTATTTATTTTTCACCTTAAAAAGGGTATTTTTGAAGCATTTTTACTCATCTTAAACACGTATGTGTAATATTTCAAGTTTTTGTGCAAAAATTGGATTTTTCAGGAGAGTTGAGCATTTTTCAACAAAGAGCATACTTTTATCACTTTTTCGGACTCTTTCAAAAATTCACGAAAAAGCGAAACATTGGAGTCCTCTTTTAAGCCCTTTTCAGACTCTCTAAAAATGAAAAGATTGCCGAGTACTTGATTGTTCGAACTCGTTAAAGTAAAATAATAATCGTCCCTTCAGTATAAGTTTACCCCTTTTACGGACTGAAATGGACTATTTACGAAAAAGGTATACGTTGAATAATTACGGTCAATAGAGTTCTCTCTCGCATTATTTTATCCTTTTTCGGGCCTGGGAGACTAAATTTACAAAAAAGTACACCCATGGAGTTTTCTTAAGTTTTTTCTTTTGACTCCCTAAAATTGAAAAACAACGAGTTTCTCCTATACTGGACTCGTTAAAATTTAACAGTAAAGGACCTGTTCAATTTCAAACAGGAACGGACCACTCCTTCTTAGGGTTTGAATCTTAAACTAAGTTGGACTCACCCGAAGGATGAGCTTATAAACAAGCAAATGTTATCCTCCTCAATCTTGTCAAAAATAAAGAGGTGCTTGCCAGAAATGGTGGGGGAAAAGAGAGGAAAATGGGCGTGTTTGTTGTATTTTGATTCTTCGAAAATTTAGTCAACCACTCTTGAACACAACACTTTCATTCACCTAGTTTGGGAAATCCTTTGCCTAACAAGTTAATCAAACCTCATTGAAAATTTTCATCCGGTTTCTGGGTATTAGCTTTAGGTCAATTGTCGCCAAGACATCTGCAGTGTCGTTATGTGTTCAAGAGGACAATTTAAATAAACCATTCATTTGCAAAATATCTGTCATCCATTTTGACCATCCCTGAGTCAGTCCTTGCTGATATATTTTCAAAACTTGATCTATGATTTCGTGTTGTGGGCTTGCCTACGACGGATCGCTTTCTATCGACGACAACTCATTATCTGGGAAGTTGATCTAGAAATTGTCAGTACCTTGAAATCTGCATGCCTTAATGGCAGGTTTCTCGCTTTCAACGACGGGTTACATCATCGAACTTTGATCGAATGATTCCGTGAGATATTCGACTTCAGCTCATTCATTCACATTTCATGGATTGTACTGGGTACTTTGAGAGCCATTGACATTATTGGTGGTTACTCTCACACTTGTTAACAGTTTACATCATTGACTGGTAATCAAGTGGTTTCTACCATGTTTGACTTCGACACATTCATTCGCATGGATAGAATCGTACTAGTTCAAGATGCAGAAATCAAGGCCCTGGATCTAGTTTCTACCATCCAGGCTGCGAGGAATTTTGTTATAATTTATACAGTGGACTATTTATAAATAGATGGCTGCGTCCATACTGTGTTCACATATGTCTATACTGTGATGTACTCAAAATCATTCCTGTATCAGAACAGTTGAATCAGTTTTTAGTTAGTTTAATCTGAGTATGGGAATGCCTACCTCAGTGATGATATGTATACATATATATTTTGCATTGAATGTTTTTACAGGTTCTAACTAGGGTGACCACAGGATGATCCTTGAAATGATAAAGTACTGCACTCTTCATATATGACAGACTTCAGCATCATCTATTCCAGACTTTTCACTTTAGGGGGCAATCTGTTACACTGAAAATTGTCATCCTGACATTTTGCTGTGTGTATGAGCTCATTATTACTCATAATTCTCCCTTTTGCAAGTCTAACATATCAGTTCCTCATGTCAAGCCTTGAAAATCAGAAAAAATTCCTAAAAGTCTCCTAAACTTTGGTGTCGCACTTTCTGGCTATCTTGCCTGCGGTCCCGCACCCAATGTTCAACTTTCCTGCGTTTTCGAACGCACTTTATCTTTGTTATAGGTGTGGACCCCTGTAAGATTAAAAAGGCGCAAGTAAATCCCAAAAATCTCAATTAAAGTAAATTCTGGAAGCTTCTAGAATGGATCTTGCGGTGGCAGAACTGCTCTTGTAAGGTGCATGAATCCCTTACCTTATGGAGTTAACCCCTTGATGTGAGGAGCTTATCCCTTTGAAGGAGGATTCTATCCCTTCATACTTGGAACAGAAAACCTTCTCTTTTCCACTATAAAAAGAGGCATTGGGTAGCCTCAAAGGGAGTTCAAGCTTTTAGAATATTTGAAGTTAAGTGTTGTTGAGATTTAGACTCAGTTAACTAAGAATTTTGTGAGGAGAGATTACATACCTCTATTTGTCTTGGTTGGAGGAGTGAAAAGCTTATCAAAGTAAAGGAGACTCCTGCTTCGGACCCTGGAAAGTCCTGTGCAACATCAAGGCTCAGGTTATAAGGATTTTCTTCTTTTGAAATTAATACAAATATACTCATTTTTCTCAGTAAGCTTTCAATCAATGGTTTATTTCATAGATTCCTTGATCACTATGATAAGCATGGTTTATGATGATTTCTATACAGGTGCTATGTAATATTTTTCTTGTTTGTGACTGCAAGTTTACAAGAGAAACTCCTTCAAGTGCGTGAGGGATAACAACAACTTCTAACAAGCACTGGAAAAATGGTAAGTCTTTTACACCTATATAGAGCTTTTCATAGATCATATATTCTTAGAGAAAGATTAGTCTATTTGGCTATTTGTTGCTAGATACTTTTAGTACTAGGGAGATCGGTCTTGTCCGCAAGATGGATTAATCCATACAACAAGACACCACCAAGTGAGGAGCGAGGTTATGAAATTATAACGTGAATTATTTCAAGATATCATATTACTCATAGAACGCTTAATTGTTTATTGTTTTTGTTCGTGTAATAATTGTTTATTATTTATAAACACAATCAAACATATTATGAGGGACTCGTGATGAAATTGGACAACTACCTCATAACGAACCATAATGGGCACTATCCCCTGGCAAGATAGACTCTGAATAAGAAAGAAAGAAAGAAAAAGTGATTACTTACAGGATCATAGGCTTCCTGAAGAACAAGATCCAGAGCAGCATCTGTAACCCCTAAAGCAACACCTCTCTCTGCAAGACAAATCGCTACATCTTTCATATGTAGTCTAGCAAATTTTCTGAGCTCATCACGAGAAAGAGGATCAAATACAACTATCTCATCAAGTCTATTCAATAGCTCTGGCCTGAAATGTCTTCTAACCTGCAAAAATATTCAAAGGCATGTCAAAGCACTGCAGCCAACTTTGTGATAAAATTATATGAAAAATATGCATACACAGAGTCCAGGAGAATGAAATGGCAGGTGTATTGGCAACTGCCGAAATGCAGCAACTAAAACAACAAGTGTATTAGCAGTTGTGGAAATGCAGCTACTAAAACAGCAGGTCTGTCGACGGTTGCAGGTGTGTGGATTTTTACTGGTATTTTCAAACCGATTCCATGGAAATATACCAGAAACCAGTGGTATGTCAAACCTAGAAGGTAACCCGAGAGACTGTGACCGTCAGATTAAACAAGTAATAGGTGTCGTGCCTAGATAAGAAGTGTTGACGAAAAAAAATTGATCTCTTTCATAACAGAAGGCCTATCGGCCTAAATATCTAGGACATGTGGCACTCCATGATAAATACACATGGTGTGTGGATTTGAGTTTTTCAGGTGGTCAAGTGGGCCGAAAATAGGTGAAATGTGGCACCACTCATAGATTGACATGTGCCAATTGGTACAAGTGGTAGACAATTGGCATGCTCAAACAATGAGGTGATGCAGGAATGACATGAGGGAGAAAATATCAGAAAAGCCCCAAATCTGGAGAACTAAAGCTCATCACCAACCCGAGATTGACAACTTTACATGATGTAACCTATGAAATCGTAAATGGAGAAATCATAGTAACAATAAAGTAACCTATGTAACAATAAAGTCGGATTCATCTTGGGAGTGGTAATGGGAGAAATCATAGTGAACAACAGGAAACATGCAAAGTTGCTTACAATCAAATAGATGAAAAAACACATAAAAAAAACCTAGATAATAATCATGAACAAGCTTAATATTGAATTATGAACTGTAAAGGAACTTACAAAATGTGACATTATGAACTTGGTCAAGCGCACAAGCAAAAATATCCTGGACATGACCCTAGTTGACAAGTTGTATTGTTCATGATGCAAGAGGATTTGTACCTGCACTGCCAAGTCAATCAAAATCCATCATTATCTATACAATAAATACAAGTAATTGATGTAGTATTTTTTACTCTAATATGCATTCTTATGATAATGTTAGAACATATGTTGAAAATTTCAAAACATACCTGAATAAGCTCCTCTTCGTTTCAAGAACAATTTATTGGAGTCGCATGAACTTGGAACAAGCCTCCCACGATATGAAAGAGTAGCAACTAAGTCAACAGTGACTTTTTTGTTGCTACGCTGGATCAAGGGAGGTTTGCTCCAAGATTAAATCGCTCCAATAAATTATTCTCTACCAAACAGGGCCAACCACGTGAAGGTGGAAGCTCTTATGGCCCCTCCCCCCCCCTCACATCACTCTCAATTCCCCAATACCCAATCTATATTTCAATTTTTACTTTCATGAGCATAAAAAAAAATATTCAATAACTAGTATAAAAACAATTCAACAAAAAGTACGCAAGGAAACATTGCAATTAATGCTTGACATAAAAATAGTATGATAAATGAGTTTTTTATATAACGCAAAAAAACATTCCAAGTATGGTAACGTTTGTCTTATAATAATACAATATTTTACATTGTCAAATTTTCTTTTTCTTCTTCCTATTTTTAAAGCTCCTAATTACATCATCAATATCATCGTGCTCTGCTCCTGTTTCGTGCCTTTCAACCCGCACTGCTGACCTAGTTGCGTATTCACGATGTCTGGGCTCATCCAGTGACGGGGCATCGCCTACAAAAACAGATAATATTAAATTTTAATTGTCAGTTTTTAAATATCATTGAACTAGTTCGGTAATATTAATAAAAAAATTGCAATGATATTATTTACCTGGTGCACCAGTTGTCGCCGTTGGGACTGTTGCCCTGTCTTCCTCTCTGGTGGTAAGATCCTCAAGGGAAACATTCTCTGTCATTTAAACAAAAAACGTTATAAGAACAACCATCAAGGTATAATTAGAAAAAATTATAAGTGGAAATTAATTACCGTCACGGCCCTCACTGATAGTAGCATTGTCGGCCTAGTCCCCACTACAATGATCAGGTTGCACGTGAGGATCATCTACATCTGGCTCTAAAACTGGGTTATTTGCCTCGTCGGTAGTGCTGCTCCCCTGATTTAAACAAAGTTTTTAGACATTAAATTTATGGATGAAAACAAACATATTGAAAGGTTAATGTTTTACCTTATCAGGCATTCTGGATCTTGGGACCTGCCCCAAGCTTTTGCGATGTTCAACTACGACTTGATAGCTGAAATGGAAAGCGATATTTTTATCTTCCTCTGTAGTTTCTGTTCCAAAGTCATCACCCTACATTACATATGATTGTGTATTTTTAATCATATTTGATAGGATTACAAAAACGTTGGAAGGCGATACAATTAATTATAAGATGTTTAGCTACTTACAATTCTTGCGGCTAATTTCAAGTAGCCGCCTTGGCCTAGCTTGTGATGGCCCTTTTTTTCAATCCTAGCTTTGGTTTCCTTCGAGGTGTCAGGCAACCTATCATCAAAATATTGAAGTCAGATATGACGTAGCACACTTTTATTTTAGACATAGAGAAAATTAAAGCTATTGAATTAAAGTTGTAATTTACCTTGCGGGTCCAGTTGGCATTTTTCCTTCTTTCTTTGCCCTTTTCTCTTTTCCGTCATGGATGAGTGCTTTCCACTCACTCTCTGAAACTGCGAGAGGACGCTCATATCTAGGGTTAAATTGCAATTGCGTCCTATAGGTGTCCCTGGTATATTTCAAATATTTTCTGGCTACCTGAGCCACCGCTTTTCTGTCAAATGTGCCGACCCCAAAAAGGGCTTCTAGATAATCTAAAAGTTCTTTTTTCAGGTTGGAATTCTGGGAATTCCACCCTGTACGTATGGTTGGGCAAAAAATTACCAACGCATGGCTCTCCAGAATCCTGTAGAACTCATTGTTTCCTACACAGAATAAAACCAAAAGAAAAAGAAGATATTATCATTAATTTAAAAATAAAAATAATGATAAATATGTTTTAGATAAAGTACATGAAATGGTTAAAATATTAAAATTTACCTGGGAGTTGTACATGCTTTATAGGGACACCTTCATCGTTCACTAACAACGTGCCATTAATGGTCCCTGTGGAGCTGACACGTGTAGCTCTAGGAAACACAATAATGTAGTTGGCCATATCAGCCTCATCATTGCCAACACGTTCAGCGGTTGGTTGGGTGTCTGCTTGGGCAGGGTGTGTTTCTTGGCTGGCACCTAAAGGAGTAGAAGGTGTACGAGAGGGTTGTTGGGAAATCTCTTTCCCTTGTGTCCCACTACCACCAACACCGGGTTCAGCAAGTGCCAGAAAACGCTACATACAAAAGAATTTTTTGTTAGTTTAGTCAATGTAAAAATTAAAAATCAAACTATCACAATTCATCTCATGCAGAACAAAAAAAATATCCTTTTGACTTTTTATTATTACCTGATATGTTTCTAGCTGGGTCATAAGTTGTTTTATCCTCTCTTCTGTTTCAGGTGTTTGAGGTGCGTCTATCAAAGTATCAAATTCCGACCTTGCATTTCGTGCCTTTTTTCGCAACAAGAGCACTGGAGATAGGGATGAAGAAAGCTCTTCCTCACAGAGGGAATCATCAGGCGTACCATGGCTAGGTGTCTGCATATTTGAACAAAATTAATATTATTTCAATTATGTAAATAACTAAAATACCCGAAGATAGAGCAATGCTGGCACTTTACATGTTCTTCCGCTGGCCTCTTTCCGCAATCATCCCGTCTCGGGGTTGTTCCTACACTGCTCTGATCAGTCTGCCACATTGCAATAAAATTATAAATGTAAAAACTTGAAAACAATATCTAACTTGAAAACAAAAAATGAAAACTGAAATAATTTCTAATAAGACACCGAAAGACAGAGTTAGAGTTTCAAATATGCCTTGCATTGAATTCAGTCCTGGAAACATGTCATTGCACATTAAGGCACCCAAACAAGAGACGAGTTAACAATGAGACTAAACTGGGTTATTTGTAGTGAAATTTTAAAATCTCAAAAGGTATATTAATTATCGAAACAAATCAACTTCATAATTTCAGTATTATTGAGTCTGCAGTGTATAAATCACAAAAAAATTGAAACAAAACACTAGAAAAGAAACAGATTGAAATGTGTATATACTCCAACATAACTCACATTAATAGGCTCTCATTATGGAGCACAATACCACCTCTGTGTAAGATGATGCCAAGGCCTAAGGAAGCTTTAATATTGGAAAAAATAGTCTGGTGGCTAAAGATATACACTGCCTATTCCATGCCTCTTTAGATTCTTGCTACCAAAGCACACCTTGAGCAATGTGAACACTATTTTTAAGAGTGATTCTGGTTGGGTGATTTTCTTACCAGGTTCATGTAGCATAGACATGTATGCCCCGCCTATCAAGATGGTGGGAAAAAGGAGTGACATCAAATATGGTAGAAGTTCATTCAACCCAGGAATTGATTGATTCTCTTCTAATTGCTGGATACAAGCTTGTTGTTTTAGATTTCTATGCTCTTGGTTGTGGTGCTTGCATATCTGTCCATCCTAAGGTATGTCGGAGGATTGAATCATTAACCAGTTTGTAATATTGTTCTATCAAAACGTTAATTTTTGAAGTAACTATTTTAGCTGTTCTTGGTGAAACATGCCTTTTGATGTATTCCATTCAAACAACTTTCGAATGGCTTTCTCCTCTCTTTACTGGAGATAATGTTCTCTGAAATATATTGTTTGAGCTGACAAAGTCTACGTCTCCTTAACCGGTCCCATGTTCTCACCATGGCTGTGCTCCTTTCAGTTTTTCTTTTATGGTCTATTATGGTTTTGCTTAGGGGGCCTGAGAGACTTGGGGTACTCGTTAGATCGTCCTCTTATTCTATTAAAAGAGTCTCTGCATCTATCCAGCTGTGAGCCGACTTCGCACTGCAAACCTTCTTAAAGAGTGTGTCTGCCTCACAAGTTGTGAACCCTGTAGATATGAGTTATGGAAATTTTCCGGAAATCTCTAAACAGGTCCTTGATCCTTTGGTTCCAATTGGAAAGGGCCAGATTTCATCTTTGATGAGAAATTGGATTATCCTTGTAAGCAGATTGATTCTCCTTTTAACAATGTGATAACCACTAGGCATACTGATCGTATAGATATCTTCTTGTTACAAATGTTTACCATGAGTTTTATGATGAACTTATATGGTATCTCTCACTCAATGTTGCAATATAACTAAATTTAGTTGGCCCAGAAAAAAATGCTGGATCTATTTCATCATAACAACTATAATTCTACATTGTTCAGTTACATGATTCTTACCTAACATGTGCTTTGCTAAGCTTCAGGTCATGCTCTCTTTGGCAGTCACAGAAATACTTGTATTTAATAATTTTTTTGCAACATGAATTTTGAATTCATACTCAATGGTGCTAACCACTATCATTGTAAATAAATATTACAGTAGTTCTGTCACTCTTGTCTTTATGCTCATATGTATGAGATGACATGGGTATATTACCTTGCTTGTTCTCCGATGGAATTTGTATGCAGGGTGCAGAGATTCCCTGCACAGAGATGTTTGGCACATTTTCATTAGCAGTGGGAGCCACGATATGTGCAATTTCTTTACTTGAGCTATTGGTATTAGATTTGGAACTAAATATTCAAAAAATAATGACTCCAAATGTGCTTTTATAGGTTGGAATGGAATACTGAACTCACTGGGCTCACTGAGCTCTTTGGCATGCTTCGCTGTGGCATATGCATGAGGTATAACTACATTTTACAGAAAGGTGGACCAAGAATTACTTTAAAAAAAAAAACAATCCAGCTGTAATATAGCAGATATGTTTTGCACTATGCAATCCCCTTTTGTTCCATTGATTACAGGACTGTTGAGATGTTAGTTTTAGATTGTAATTGACAATCCATTTTCTTTGGGCAGTCTCATCACAGGCCAAGGGAGGGACCTTTTGAGTTGAATGACGTGTTTTCCATTATCAACGCTGGTCTGACCATTGCATTACTGGTTTATGGATTCTTTAACAAAGGCTTTGTGCCAGGCCTTTGTTTTGGTGTTGTAAGTAATGGCCTCTATTTTGACTGTTGCTACCATTGAAATTCACAGAAGTACTAAATTAATAGTATTCTTTAAAGAATGATGTGATCACTATAAATTTAAACCAAGTTTGATTTAACAGCTATGTCAAGGTGATTTTCAACAGCAGTATGTTAGTCACTCTATTATCAACCTACCGTGCATTTTGAAAAATTCCTCAGGGGCTTGGTATCACCGTTTTTGGGATGGCATATATGTTTGTCCACGATGGTCTTGTTCATCGCCGCTTTCCTGTTGGGCCTATTGTTGATGTTCCATATCTTCTTAAGGTAGCAGCTGCACATCAGTTTTGTTCCTAATTTCCTTATCATAGCTCTATAGACCGCTTCATTTATCTGTGAGTTAGACATAGATTTCTTTCCAGTAAGTAGCGGATCTCATACAAATTTGTTTAAATGCCACTGCAGCTTCATCATGTAGACAAGTTTAATGGTGTACCATATGGTCTTTTCCTTGGACCAAAAGTGAGTTTGCTTCTTCCCTTATAACTGTTTGTATCTTTGTATTTCAAATGTGTTTAGAGTTATTCATGCGTGGTCTTAGGTGAAGATGTATTGATAGTTTATTGATTTTTGAGTTTCACAGGAACTGGAAGAGGTTGGAGGCCGTGAAGAGCTAGAGAAATTGTATAATAGTAAAATAAAGGGCCTCCAAAAGCTTCAGTGAAGGCTCTGACCTTCCTGCTTGTGTTATTTGGCACAAATTTTCCCATTTTATATCTACGCTCATAGGCAACTCCATTTTCCTTGAGAGCTAAGTTTGTACACACTATGAGAGTAATATTTGGCATGAAAATTAGTATTTGAGACAAGAGTCTTAAAAAAATAGGGGATTTTATGTTGTCAAAGGGGATCCTTAACATAAGGGTAGGTTAGAGCAATCCTAATCATCTAGCTCATGTAGATAAGAAAAATCCCCTGCATGTATACTACATTAAATATATTTTTTAGCAGATCACATAATGGTCCAGTCCCTGTTTGCAGGGTTTGTAAACTTTGGTTGAACAAGCAATAACCAGTTCTGAAATAATGCTAGTGTATTAGTAATGAGGATTTTGTTGTAAAGAACCTTTTTAAAATCAAGTCACACATCAGAAGAAAACGTTGCAGCCTGTTTGGAAAGGACTTTTGGCTATTTATGTATCAGAAACAAGGGTAGCAGATCAAACCATTCATTATGCTTGGTTTTTGAAACTAGCAATAAGTTAAGAAATTATATTCATCATGAAATCAAGTCATTGATATTGAAGATGACAGACGGGAATTGATGAGATATTTATGTCCATACTCGGTTTCATGAAGACCTAAAAAATTGCTTTTATTTTGGATATTGGCATGTATGGTTCACATGTTAGAATTTTTACCCCAAAATTTCGAAAAGGTGCTTTTGAGGGACCATAGATGATCTTGGACAGATGGTACTATAGCGTTCTCTTTATCTAATAGAAACTATGTTCACCCTTTCATGTGGTTACTCCTCCTCCAAGCAACTCTTTCTTTTATGTGGTTCCCTTGCACCTCCCGGTGCAATTGCTAGTGTATGTTATACTTTGAATCTAGTACAAATTTCAAGATTTTTCATAATTGCAAACTCGAATCAGCTGGAAATTTTCAAACTTCTTATCTTGAAGACCTATACATTTTTTTTTGCAGATCTTGAGACTTCATACCAAAATTGCAGACCTTAGGCTGAGCTCAATTTTGGGGTAGTTCAGAAAAATTATAAAAGTTATCTCTTGCAAAATAGTGGATCTCAGTCACAACAGGAAGCTGGTCTTGAAGAAGTATTTGAGCAGGAAATTTGGTCTCTTATTGAGCTCTTTTATTTGCAGACCTCAAACCTCAAATTGTTACAGATTTTGGGCTAGTTGTTGCATATATTGCGTCAAGGAGTTTGGATTTTGTGCACCGTTTAGAGATCCTCTTAATAGATCTATAGTAGCCTTTACCTTCAACGAGAAGAGAGACCTTATTTGGAGACATTGGGCTTGGTTGAAAATAGAGTTTGGTTCTTCTTGACCGGACTTCAGCTCATATTTATTAAATATATTCCTTGCATTATTGCTAATGCGGCTGGATAAAAACATTATTAAATGATTTCTAAAACAAAGGAGCAAGTAACCCTTATGCTGAAAGACCTTATTGAATATATTGTCGGAGAAACTTCTAGTAAACTCTGTTGCAGAAGACCTTGAGGACATTGTTGGAGCAACATTGATGGAAAGCCTATGGTATAGCATTGTTGGAGACGATCTTGAAGGGCTATCTTGAAGTGAAGCTTTTGGAGCAACTATTGAAAAATCCTTAGAGCATTTAAAGTGCAAGGCACTTTCTATCTTCCATCACCTTTTTTCCTTTCCATATCCTTTTTAAACGATTTTTTGATATTTAATGTTTGAAATAACGTTATAATTCCTTGATTATATGTGTTTGGGGACTTTCCCTTTGGGGAGTACCCAAAAATACCACGGCAATTTTATCTTCGGGATGCATGTCCTGGACCCTATTGTTCAATATTTTGATTGATAGTAGTAAACATAGAGAGTTAAGGGAGCTCTTGACTTGGTTTGGTTGGGCCATTAGATCCCTAACATCTGCTAGGGAGAACCCCCTTGAGTTGGAGGAGAGCTAGCACTTTGAAGTGAAAAGAGGTCGGTGAGGTGACAATGGGGCCTATTGAATTACACACATGGTATCACACTTTAGCTTTAGGACTTTATCTTGAGAAGTGCGAGATTTTTGCTATATCAATTCTCAAATTGTTTACAACACTATTGTTAAGAACTAATAAGAAGTGATGTTGAGTTTTTGGAGCATAAGAAACAATACCATTTTAAAACTAGGGTTCTCGATTCTGGAATTCCTTCACCTGCCTAGGGGCACACAAGAATAATTTCACACTAGACCATGCAAACTTAAAAAGTAACTTAACGAGATCCATAAAGTAATAATAATCGGAATTCCTAATTTCCTATTGTACGATATTCAATGCATAATTATTCAAACATGAAGCAATGAAGACATGCAATGTCCGAGATTTCAAGATTGATGAACCAATACAAGAAGTTAGAAACTACAACTTTGATTCAATGCTCCGTGTCCAGAACTCCAAGAAGGAATCTGGTTTGTAGTACGGGAGAACATGCATCGTGTATTATCAATTCTTAATCGACAACAACTAAAGGTCATCTACTTCATCGATTCCTTCCCATTTTGTGTTTTTATGTTATCTTCCTTATAAAAAGTGTCAAATTTCTCTCAAAGTAAGCAACCACCGAATAAAATAAAAAATAGTTGAGATATGGTTGAGAAATGGTCATTTATTTCTTGAAAGGATCTTCACGATTTCTTTGGTTGTTTTTCATCTCAAGAAACAAGAAATGACCTAAGAAACTATTTTTTATGTAATATAAGAAACAACATGGTGCAATGGCCATTTTCAAAGCCAAATGATGTCCATCGAGGACATGGCCTTTATTTGGTTTTCTATTTCATAGGAGTTTCGGGCGTGAAATAGGAACTTTGTTGTACCATTACCGCAGTAGTAAAAGGGAAAACCTTCTTTTTCCATGGGAAATAATTTACCTTTCCTTTTTCAAGATAATCTAAATCTACAAAAAATATGAACTATACTTGCGCACATTCTCGGATAATGTGAAAGTGGAAAAGGAATACCCTACACAAGTGATGCACACATGTACACTTGAACACTAATAGATTTTTGTAGTTGAAATGCAATGCTTTTTTTCATTTAAATGTAGGGTTTTTAAAAGCGAGAAATAATGGCTACCAATTTAATAAGCGTTTCTCTTGGGAAAAAATTTAAATCTTGTATTGGGTGATGAAGATAATAGAGGGTATTGAATCTTGATTCTTGACATTGTAAGTTTAACTTGAATAACTCAAATGATTATAAATATCGGTGGATGAGTTATTTTTTTCAAGTATGTCACTCAGAAAACTCTTATGTCAAAGCATTGTATGATGGCTAGCACATCCGCTTTGTTTCCCTTTCTTCCGTTCAATGTAAAAAGTATATTAATATATTGGAGCAAGAATGATAACTACAATTGTTTGCACTCAAGCATTATATCTAGCGAGATTATGAAAATTTTTCTTCAGAAGTGGAGCTATTGGTTATTGATGAAGCACATGTAAGCAATTCCATTGCCTTTGTAAAGGCTCGTCTCTGGGCCATATTTAGTGCTGCGTGTCTCACTTTGTAAATGGGTAATAATTATAAATGAGCCAAACCACAATCACGAGCATTTTGTAACCATTCGGTTTCCATGGATAGTGATGATGATATTAACCTTATATATCAATGACATATATCTATATGAGAATGATCTCAACATTTACCTTGATATGGTTGTATGGATGTGACCTTTGGTATGTCATCAGAAAATCCCTCAAATATCGAAGAAAATCACAAAATGCGGGAGAACTAAAGCTCACATCACTTTCAATCCGGAGTACTACCCTTGTGATAAAGTTGATGACACTCGATCTCCCATTCTCTACCACTTTGCACTTCACCTTTAATATAGATCGGACCAAGGGCACAAATTCGTTCTTGTGGATTGTTGAGATGGATGAGTTTGTCGAACTACAAATCCATGGCTCAGCTTCCTTGAAAGCTCGGTGGATTCAAATTCATGCAAGCACAAACACATACTTACACATCCTATTTGAAACTCATCCGAAAAGAACATTGGAATACATCTAGAGAGAACCCTATAGCCCAACACAATCCAATGGAATTGACCAAAAAAACCCAACAGAGTCAACTCTACTATAGGAGGAAGTGCCCGCAGTAAGAACTTACCATTTTGCAAGAGATGAGGGCGAATGCTGTTCCGCAAGGGCCGAGGGCGAATGTTGTTCCGCAAGAGCTAAGGGTGAATGCGTGTGTGATATCAGACGTTAATGTAGTTTTTAATAAAATCATTTTTATGTAGCGCGCTTTTGATTTTTGCATTTCAAATAATTTTTATATATATTTGATTTTTGCATTTCAAATCATTTTTATATACATTTGATTTTTGCATTTCTAATACAAGTGACAAACAAATTTCTACAAGAGGTTGAAATTTTTACTAGAATAGCCATGAAAAGACTAATTAAAATGGCTTAAAATGCAAGCGGATCTTCAAAATAAATGTAAGGTGAAGGTTCTCCCCACTAATGCAAAAGTGCTTACATTATTTAAGTTATCTAGGAAATTTTTTTGTATTACACAATCCGAATTAAATAATGAAATAGTTGGGTAGTCTTATTGTTTCAAATTAGGACACAATTTTCAAATGGTGATGAAGTTTCATGTGATGATTAACCGACAATATTCTCCTTTCCTATCCTTGAAAAACTATACAAGGTTCCACTCGTTGCCACATGAAACCTTAACTCATGTAGCAAGATAGGACCACTCCTCCATTTTTCCCATCATAAGGCATTTGCACGTATTTGACGACTAGAATTTGCGGATTCCCGTTTTCCGTGACGTGCTAGGAAGGATACAAGACTTAATTTTGACGTTTGAATTTTTTTTCAAAAATGTTCTTACGCCCTTTAATTTCCACTTACCAATAATTTGCAACACTAGTCCTCTTCGCAATTGCAAGCAGTCGTACTCAAAAAGTAAGGAAAGTTACTTTTTTGGCTCACTAAAAATTAAAAATTTAATAAAGGAATTACCACTTTTCATTAGTTTTCCCTTTCCCTATTGCGTAAATTTCACAAAATCCTTTCTTTTACATAAAACACCAAAGAAAGAATAAAGGTCGTTGCCCCGCAAAAATTCCAAGTTTGTGATTAGTGAAACAAAATTTGAAAAAGGTACGGCTATAGCACTAAAAATTAGAATGCTAATCTGCCCCAACATGAAGTAGTGTTAATATAGTCGTGGCTTGGCTTGATGGTCAAACAATGAATTACACAAGAACAAAATAAAAAGCTTTTAGGCATCTAGTTCCTTTGCACTTGCACTCTCAAGTCATTCGTACTTAGGCCAAGCTTAAGATTGGCTCGAGGAAACTATATTGGTTCATTAACTTGCCATATTTTAATTTCATAAGGTATGTTGAAGTTTGAACTACTAGGGTAATTTATTATTGTGAAATCATTGTTCTAAATTATCTCTTATTCTCAGGAGAAATGTAATCTATTAATTGTAAGTGATTCATTACAAAAATTCAAACTAATTTTAGCATGAATGATGACAATTTATATATTAATTGGTTTTTTAAGAGTATTTGTATTATGTAGGAGCACTAGAAAAGAAAAATCAAGACTTCATTTTCCGTTTTCCTTATGAAATTTAGGGCCAACCGGGAGAAAATTGAATATGAATAGTGAGTTAATTGTAATATCAATGGGCCAAGGCCATACATCAACATTGACCATAGTGGGGAAGTAGAAAAGCATGGATATTCATGCAAGTATAGTTATTAATGTATGATCAAAGTTAACTCTTAGCTTCACTAAAGAAATAGAAGACAAAAGATCTAGCATCAACCGAAACTCACGTGAAAAAAGTAGATGAAAAAATGTACAATCATCCAATGGAGAGGTAATCTATAATTATCTAGTAAGACTCTTGGCTATGCCTTGAGACTAAACTAATTCTCAATATTTTTGAATAATCATCAATTGGAATTTAGTAGGAAAACCATAGTAAATCATTGTCCAATGGCCATGCAAAAATATATAAAAAATAATATTTTTGGTTGTTTTTCAATAGGTGGACCATGATGGGACCACCGAGAAGGTGGGGGTGTTTTTTTAATCATGGAAGTGAGGTTTAGTAGATTGATAGTCAAGTTACCTTTCCCTATAAATTTTCTCGATCAAGTTATTCATTCATTGAACTTTAATTCATTCCTACTCGTTTTGATACACAATCCAATCCAGTTGAGTCTTGAGTCTTCATTGAGAATGGAATTCATAGGTTTTCAAGAAAGAGGTTAGCATGCACATGCACTCTTCTTTTTCTTGGTATCTTTGTAACTATGTTCGGCCCCGAGTTCTATATTTTTAAATTATCATAATAGTTCGTGATTATTAGGCTTTTTATTTTTTCCTTTTAAGAATTTTAATTTAATTATTATTAATCATTAAATTTTAAAATATATATATATATATATATATATATATATATTAAACTTTCAATATAATTATTAAACTTTCAATGGTACATCAGCTCTCATACATGAGAAAATAGATATTAGACAAGTGGTACATCGAGGGTCGATTAATTTCGATCAACAATTTCAAATGGTATAACATTTAGTCGACAAGATATCATTAATTTCGCACACGAGAGACTAATTTCTCCGGAAGCCTCGAGATTTCTTTGGCTTGTTATTCTTATAACTACATAGACATAATTAATAGAGAGATTGAGGACAAAAAAATCTAGCACTTAGTCTCCACTACTCAACATGATTTTGTGAGAAATAATACATAGATCGATTTCTCTAAGTGCCTTAGCATTCTTTGGCTCATTATTTTAATCACAACAACAATAAAAAAATGCACCGAGGATCTGTTCTTAGTCCGATTGTGCAATTTTTATAAGACGATTATGCAATATTAATAATAAACATAAATTTATTGCAATTTAGGAAACCTCGTTCATGTTTTTTTTCTTTATATTGGAAGGTTACTTTATTTTTCAAGTAATTTTTAGTAGATCATAGCATATATTGAGAAAATATTAGTTTGACAAGAATCATTTATTTCTCTTGAAACTTTAGGTATTAAAAGTCCATGACACGGATATATCACACTCCAAAATCAAAGAAAATGGAAGAGCGTTCAATTTTTTTAATCAAACTTTTATTGGTGAAGGTTAATTTATTACAGAACGTCATTAATGAAGTGCAAAATTTTAAACGTAACGTTTATTGACTAGAAAAATAATGACCAAAACGTCAAAAAAATTGTGTGACGGGTAAAGAGAAATCCAAATTCCAACCCTCGCCTACCACATATTTGGTGAGTGGAGGTTATTCACTTTTCATTTATAGCTTACCAGAGTTACTCATGTTACCAATATTTTCACATGGCTCACTTTTAGGTGACTACTTATTGTACTTTTTTCTTTATAAAGAAAAATTGGTAGATAATTGTATTATTTGAAATCTATAACAACCAGGACAACAAAATTACAACAAATAGAAAATTATGCAAAAAAATTCACCAGGGAACTAATGTGTGGATACCTTATCATTTCTTAGATCTAATAACTTACCAAAACCTACTATATTGGTATACACATAATATGGCATTTACATCAAGTATTTCATATGTATCTAGAAGTAAATTAGTTATATGACAATTGTTATGGCAGATATAAGATGTGTATTATAGTTTATATTTCAATTTTTCTTAAGTAGCATGCATGTGCAGATTCATATAGTGACTACAATTACCAAATATATTTCAGATGAAGATGTGAAGATGATCTCTCATTAGGTCCTAATTACTTAAAGCATCATTAATTAGCTTTCCAAAATGAATAAAATATGTTAAAAAATTAGTAAAAACTAGGAAAACAAATCATGCTTTAAAAAAATATGGCACAATGAGTCACACTCTGAGATTTATTTAATTACTCATCAAGTGTTGCTACAACATATATATGATCACCATTACCATAGAAATGGGACATGTGACCATCATTTTGGTTTTTTCCAATGACATTCCACATCATGAGCATTGTTTAGGGTTGATTGTGTTGATAAATCATTTATACATTTTATGGAAATTATAGTCACAATTTATGATCACATTACAAGATCATGATGTATGGATATTCCTTATCATTTCTTAGATACTCACAACTTACCAACACCTAATATATTGATATACACATCATATGGAATTTACCCCTAGAATGCCACATGTATCCTAAAACAAATTAGTTGTATGGCAATTGCTTGATGTAGGGGCATTAGGCTCAAAACAACCTTTGTCCATAAATAAATGTAAAGGGGGTCTCATGTTTTATTTCATTTATTTATTCATAGTTGAGTTATTTTTAGTTAATTAGAAAAAGAAAAATGTAAATCGCTCGAATGATTAATGGGTACCCGAAGAGATAGTCGCTTTAGAAGTTAAGCTAATTTTAGGAGTCCGTCTTTGTGTCGTCAAAGGGTTAGTCTTAGAGTTAGAGATAAGAAGAGTTTTGAGCGTTAGAGGAGTTGAGTCGATTTAGGGTTTGTATAAAAATAAGCCTTATAGGCATAATAATGCTGCTATATCTGCATAGAGAACCCTGCACGAGTCGCGTAGGACGCTGTCAGTAGAGACGAGTAGAGGAGAAGGGCCAAGTAATTTGAAGATCCGAAGTCGAGCCAAAGTTGTAAGTACTTCACCGCATTAATTTAGAATTATTTCGATGGTATTGTGCATTTGTCGAGTTAATTATGGCGTGAATGGTTTCTCGTGTCCCAGATAATCAACGATATAGTAGTACGGAATACATAATCGATAATTATGGTTTAATGGGGTCTGTATGTTGAAATAGGAACCGATTTCTTTCTTGAATTAATAGCCTGTAGGAGAGGTTCTAGCCTTTCCCGAACCCATTGGACATTAGTTTAACTCGGTGTAAGAATTTTTGGACGAACAAAGTTGTGTGATAACCCGTGTTAAGAACCATGACAAGTGGACCCGTGTGGCATTGGACGCTGGTATGGTAATGTTGTGGTCGAGACTCATGTAATACTGATGGGAAATTCCATGGTAGAGAGGGTCCACATGTCCAAATTATGGATCTCCCCACGGTGTAATAGAGAATTTTTCTTGAGCCTTCGATTCAAGGTTCGATCGGTGCTACCACGTACATAGAGACCGGCGTGTGAAGGAACCCTCATGGAGTGCGAGTCCTTAATTGAAGAAAAAAAACTAGTACGAGGAAGATGTGAGTCAAAAGGAGAGGAGGCGGAGTACAATAAAAGAAAAATCGACGAGAACCTAGAAGATAAGAGGCGGAACCATGATCAGAGTGCACGGTGAAACCACCATTTGGAAAATCGGCGATATTGCACAAGTTTGGAGGTGGTAATCGGAAATTGGTGAAAAGGACACGACATATGTCTTCGTGAGACACGTGGGCGAGGGCGGAATTATAAAACCCTTCTCATCACGAGCATTAACCCTTGGGTGTGTTCGTTACACAATATTTCGTTGTTTCCGTTGGATCCTCCAAACCGCGCGCGATGCTCCATCGACCGCTCTGGGATTGAGAGGTGTAAATTACTCTAGAGCCAAGAATGGTTTATGTATGACCGTTGAGTTATAGACCAAAGTCAAGATTTGTTACGATGTTGATGAAATGCAAAGATTATAATAAGGAGGACTCTGTATAATTATATGAATGGTCGTGCGTTTGGATTTGAAACCAAGTGATGGAGTTCGAATTTGACAAGGTTGAAATACATTAAACATCACGGTTGAAATATGAGAGGGTCGAACGTAGTTGATACATTCGAATATCAATTCGAATATGTAAAATGAGTGAGCCCAAGGTTTTGGGGTTTAATTCCTAAGTGGCTTATATTTATTAGGGTATATATTAATGAGAGTAGGCTAGTCATTATATTCGGAGTGTGTAAAGAGCGATTGAATGTTGATAGGTATGATGGGGGATTAGACCATAGAACGTGGGGGACTTATAGTATGGTTTAGAACCATCAAGCGAAGAAGTTCCGCATGCGAGAAGGCATGGCATAGGCCTTGGAGGTATTATGACCCTTGGAGGAAACTCCCACGAGCTCAGAAGAGTTGACTAGAGAAAATTGGATCGAGTACAAAGGTGTGGCGGGTGGGTTTTACCACACGATTGTTATGGTGCATATATGATGTGTATTAGCGGTTTATCTTATAATTTTGTTGAAGTAGGATACAACAATTTACATAGTGATATGAGAAACACTCTCTAGAGTATACATCGATTTTGTACACATGGCTTTTCAGTTTCTTTTTAAGATATATCATTGGTGATGATCACATGATTATACAATGAACCATTAAGTTGAACTATGAAATTATTACTCACAACACACAATCACATGATTATACAATGAACCATTAAGTTGAACTATGAAATTATTACTCACAACACACACACACATATTGATGAATTAATAATCTTTCTCATATAGTTTTTTTAATCTATTTTGATTATATATATAATTATTTCTAAGAAGAACAAGAGAGAATCCTTACCATATCTTCGTAAAACATATAATAGCAAGAAAATTAATCTATTGAAATTTCATTTCCAAACATATTCATGGAGTAAAATGAATATTAAAGGGAGATATTCATGGATTTACCTATAACATCACCTCATAAGAATGTAAATGTACAATATTGATGATACATAGGTTAGGAGAAAATTAATCTATTGAAATTTCATTTCCAAACATATTCATGGAGTAAAATGAGGATTAAAAAGAGATATTTATGAATTTACTTATAACATCACCTCATAAAAGTGTAAATTTACAATATTGATAAAATTTATTTATATATGATAAATAATAAACCTTTATTTCACATGTATCATATAATCTTATAAACAAACACATTCTATAATATGCAATAAAAGTGAAATTTCACAATCCACATTGAAATAAGAATTAGTTCAAGAAAAAATAAAATAAAAAATAAACCATAAGTGACATGGATTTTGCAAAGGCATATAAGTGTCGTTTATTGCATATAAGTGTCATTATACCGACATGAGCCAAAGCGTCAATATTGCGACGAGCTGCCTCAAACGTCACAATTGCAACACTTAAACATTGTGTAGCAATTGCGACGTTTGGAGCGATGCGTCGCAATAGCGACGCTAGGGGCATAGTGTCACAATTGTGACTTCTTCCTCCAAACGTCGCTAATTGTGACACAATTTCAACGTCGCAATAGCAACGCTTTGGGGCATATTGTCGCAATTGCGACGTCTTCCTCCAAACGTCGCTAATTGCGACACTTTGTCTAAGTGTCACGTATTGCGACACTTTTTCTCTAAACGTCGGTATAGCGACGGTTTCATGTGGGATTGAAAAAAATTTGGGGAAATTTCCGACATTTGGTCAAAAGTGTCGGAACCAAGTGTCGAAATTTCCGCCAAATGTACTAGTGGCATAACTAGTATTTGATTATCTAGGAAAGAGTTTCATTTTCGATTGATTATGTTAGATGCATTAGTGGATTTCTTCACATAGTCTCATTGTTTTCTTTTGTTTGAAAGATCTCTATCCTTCTCATAACTAGCATTCATTGAATCGAAAATGATGTTCATTTTCATATAGCTTGCATTTAGGAATTTTTGAGATCCAAAATCGATAGGGCTTTAAAAACTGAAACATAATCCAAGATCAAATTTAAAATTTATTTAATTAACCTAAGGAAGTATTGAAACCTAACGAAACATTTTTTAGTGGTCTAGGCTAGAGACGTGTTCCGAAGCGTCTTAAAACATAGTCACTATCATTCGCCATATGGCTTTAGACGACACTAGTATGGACTTGTGCTCCTCATACCGTCGAGTATATAAAGGGAGACCCCTCTAGGTTGCAATCCTTTTATCCAGTAGGAAGCGAGTCCGCCGCCTTGTAACCGTGATACACCGAACACGAGCATTCGGGGAGACTTCGCACGTACGTCAAGTCCTTGGTCATTTATGTTTCATTTGATCACCAAGGTGTATATGGCGAGTTCACTGAAATACGGGTATACCCTCTTGCTTAATATTCGGGAGTAGTCATTTTGATATTTTCATGACTCTTTAAAAAGATAAGAGATCGTCGAGCACTTGTCCTTTCACGCTTGTTTAAAATTGAAAGCGACTAGAGTCATCTTTTGCCTCGTTTCTCAACTCTTTAAAAATGAAACAACAAAATATGGTTTCGGTGTCATAAAATTAATCACCTATGATCACACGCACTGTTAAAGTTGTATTACTTGGCCTATTATTTTTCCTTGGTTTTGATCGTGGAAGTCCTCGATTGGTTCTATTTTTTCCTTTCTGTTTTGATATACGGTCACGGTGGCGGAACCACCGGTTTTGTCGTCCTCACCGCCTCCCTACCGGTAGCTCTTTCCCAGCATGTTTCTCTTGAAACTCCTTAGTCCACTAAGTCTGCCGAGTTCTCGTGACCTCATTTTCCTGTTTGTCTTGCCTCTTGCTACTCGATCTCCTCTCCCGAAGAGCCGTTGACTTCATTTGGCCTCCTTCGGGTGCTTGGTCCGGTTTTTGGGGAAGAAGGTCATTTTCCTCCTCTTACGTCGGGCTCGCCATTTTTTGTTGTTGTTGTGCCTCCTAGTCCACGTAGTCTTTTCGAAGATCTTACGGCGAGAGTCAAACATGGATTCATCTAGTCTCGTTGGTAGTGAAGGAATGCCCATTTCTATAGGAGAATATCATCTTTTTTTCGGAAGATGTCCCTCATGTTTCTATTCAATCTTCTCCACCATTAGTGTCACTTCCGCTTGGATATAGGTCCTTGAGTCATATTATGTCTAGTTTTGCCTCCATTGCATAATCCGATGCGAGTAATTCCTCCTCGAGTTCGGTCCTACCTTCGTTAGGACTATCACCTTCGACACCCTGGTTCGTCGGTTATTGTTACATCTGTTCCGATGAAACCGACGGTTTGTGTGGCTTCATCCACACTTGTTGTTACCCATCGGTCTTTAGGATCTTTTCACACCCGCAGTCTATTTTTCTCAATCCTACGTGGCTCGTTAATCTCGGCCCGAGTAGCCCACAAACCCGTGCCATGGAAATATCATCTACCTCTACCACACATATGGTTTCTACCTATGTGTTTGACGAGCAGAATGTTGGATATTCACCGATGTTATGCTCCTTCGACAGAGGCCATGCCTACTTCTAGTGTTGTTTCCACTACCCCCTGTGATTCCCTGGTGAACTTACTTTTGAAGAATATCCGTTGGTTGTTCAGCGATGAGAGTTCTCGAGGGGTTTCACGAGCCCTCGGAGCTACCGGGGGATCCTCTTTTTCATCACTATGATGTTGTCGGTAACCTTGTTTATTCATATCTCGCTTCATTATGATGAACATGGTAATCCGGTCTATTTGCCTCCCTACCGATCCTTATCGGACCGTTTCTCATTTTAGACCTACCTTGCCTGTGAAACCCTCTGCTCTCAAGGACAACCCCCTATGGGACAACCTTTAGCTCGAGCGAGGGCTCTACCTGCGGTCCACGAGGGACAACCATACGGTCCGAGAAGGCCAAATTTTACAAAGGCAACCTTTGGTCCAACATGGACAACCCTCCGGTATTTTTGGTCAACCTCCGAATCAACCAGGGACTATCTTATGCTCCCGGGGGAAAAATCTACCCACCACGAGGGGACAACCCTGTTAAACCACAACGAGCAGCCCACATGCTCAATATGGCCCAAATGTGGTGCAACCAAGACAACCCTATGGTCCTTCCCCGGGTCAACCCGGTTATCGGGGACAACCCGGTCCATCGCAACCATCGAGCCAACCTTTCCCACAAGGCCAACCGGTGGCCCCTCATATTCGGATCAACTGCTCGGCAAAGAATCGATTCAACTCGATCATCGGTAGGTTCTATCATTTCAACGACCCATTCTACCCATTTATACCCATTTATAGTTAGCCGGGTTTACTCGCTCAACAACCCGCTCAACACTCGCTCATTCGGGTCCGCTCGCTCAACCGCAAGGGCACTTACTACCCTCAAGGTTCATATCAACCGGTATATAGTGCGCCTCAGGTTCCTTGCACTCAAAATCAACACGTCTATCATCAACCTCAAAGCCATGCTTACATTCCACAATAGACTCCATACGGCTGCTCGACAACGACCTCAATGGTCTACTCCAACTTAATATCCCGGTCCTCAACCCCAGTATCAACCGAATTATCCTCGCTTCTAATCCCTATGATCCGAATCCTCCCGAGACGAGAATGTATGGAGGACGTGAATCCCGCTCGGACCGGGTGGAATGTACATTCAAGTCCTTATCAAAGACATCCAATGACTTTCAACACTCAATTATCATTTCTTGCTATGTTGGAATTACTCGATGTGTCAAAGTTGACAAACGATCCCATTCTTCATAACCCGTATTGGCCTCCGGTTCCGACCAAGATTCCTCGTGATTGTCCTAAGTTTGAGGGCAAGTCCGGTGAAGACCCCCAAGCGCATGTTATGACTTACCATTTGTGGTTTTCCTCTAACTCTTGGGTTGACAATTCTATTAGAATCCATCTTTTCTAGCGAACTCTTACTAGTGTTGCTAGAAAGTGGTACATTGAGCTATCTCGTGGCATCTTCCAAGATTTCAATTATTTATCCATGGCATTCCTTACACATTTTCGGTTACTAGTCCATTATGAGACCAAGACGCACTTTCGCTCACTTCATTGAAACGAGACCAAGCTACTCATATCTTGAATCATATTCATCGACGATGACGTCATCGTCGCATGATCAAATTTGAAATTCTTGGTCGGCTTCTAACTCATTGGTTCACCACCTCCTTTTTTCAATCGATTTATAAAGGCATCACTATGGGGGCATGTGTAGTCGAGGAACAAGCCATTGCTTATGCCTAGTACCTTGATCTTGTGTACTCTCATTCCCGGCGTATTATATGATATCTTGCCCGATGCTCCCTAACGTGGAACTTCTAAACCACCGGCGACTCCATCCATCGATGGTATAATTGGTTCCGTGTCTCGGACTTCTCGAAGTCTTCGTCGTCTTCAAACACCGGGAAGCCGAAGTCTTCTTCTTCCAATAATGTTTCTTCTCGGTCTACTTCGAATTCCGGTAAACCCGCAGAGGTTAATGCCGTTCAGTGCGAGTCCCTACGGATAATACTTCTAAAGGTAAGAATAAGGGTAAAGGTAAGGCTAAAGCCGATACCCCGAAACAAGATTCTCGAAACCTCATGCTAGCAATGGTTCTCAACGCAAACCAAAGTACCCTTGTTTGATGCGTGATGAAGACCACTTCACCAAATACGTCTTCGACGATCCGAAGTGAGCCGATTGCTCAAAGGCACCCAGGGAAACTCCGGATATTCTTAAATAACCTTTCCCATCTCAACGAGACTTAGATAGTAGAGCAACCTCGAGTCTCTACGCCCATTTGGCTCTCGGGTGTTCACGATGAACGATTATGCTGCCATTTCTATTGCTACTCGGTTGAAAGATTATCATCGGATCTCGTCGGGCCATGGGGAAGGAGATCCCCTGATGCTCCTCCTCCTTCACCATTCACGGGTCCTCTTGAAATTGAAGGGCCCAACGCCCGAATTTGTTGTTCGACCACCTTCCAAAGGTGTACTCCACAAGTCTTCTTATAATCCCAACGCCCATGACGCTCACCATTACAATATTATTGAGGATTTGGCTCGAGGCGTCGTTCGCGATGTCTACGTTAGAAGTACTTTAGAGATGTCCGTCGCAACGAAGAGCTTTGTTATTTGCGATTGGTGGGGTTGATCCCTGCCGATACTAGCCTTCTTGCTTTCGATTTAGAGAATTTCGTTCCACGAATTTCGCATCGATTGCGCTCATTATTCAAATTGTTATTAATGGTCTCGACATCCATCAAGCGATTTGTGGAAGAAGGTGCATCAACATGTGTCATTCCATCTTCGTGTTGAAAAGCGATCGGTTCTCCGACTCGAATTCGTCACCAAATTCCCTAGAAGAATTTTATGGAAGAGAATCAAAACCTTTAGGTGTTCTTGCCGATTCATCGATTACTTTGAAAAGGAAGACAGTCAATTTCGAGGTCGAAGTTGTTGATGCTAAACTCAATTATAATCTTCTCCTTGGTCGCAGTTGGACTCACGCCATGTTATGTGTTCCAGTCCACTCTCTTTAGTGTTTTGAAATTTCCGCATGAAGGAAAGATTGTTACTCGTTGATCAATTGTCTTTCTTCACATCTTCTTCCGAGAACAATGTTCCGTATGTGGATCGATTCCTACTTCCTATGAGTGTGTAGGGCCGGATATTTTTAAAGATCCTTCCCTCATGGGTATTTTTTCCTCTTCCTCCGTCGAATACTTGTTTAGATTCATATGATTTCTCGATCCGATGACCCATGGGTTATTCCTTTGCACAGACAGATTGATTCCTTCGGGGATTCGATGCCTTTGAGTCCGATTGAGATTGATTATTGTGAACTCATTGTTGCTTCGGAACCTTCGTCCTCTGATTGTGCTCCTTGTGCATGTCTCTTGACATTTACGCTTAGTCCCCCCTAGCTTGGTGATTCAGATTCGCCCGATCCTTTGAAAGAAGTGTTTCCCTTCAATGAAGCCATCGTGGAAACCATGTCTCTTGAGGATCCGTCGTGGAATGATGGTCACCATCGTTCCTCGTTTATGCCTCGGCCTCGGTGCCATGTCTACTTGTCTTAAGCGTTTTGTATCTCCGGTTCCTACTCCTCTCGCTTCAATTGCTTGTTTTGAAACATGACGTCTTAACAAAAGGTAACTTGAGTAACATTACACGGACAATGCCTAGTGACATTTACGTTAAACCGAGAATCGTTGAGAACATCAATATTGTGGTTACTTTTTATTCCGATGAAGTCCAAGTTTATACTAGCATTTTTCACGAGTTCCATGATGTCTTTGCATGGTCCCACGAAGAAATGTGCGGCATTTATCCTAGTATAGTGGTGCATGAAATTCCTATCTATCCGGGTTCAAAACCTATTTGTCGACATCTTCGTCGTGCACTCTAGAAAAAGGCTGCTCGCCATTAAGGTCGAAGTTGAAAAAACTTCTTAGAGTTGGTTTTATTTATTCGATTCCTTTGACGAATGGGTCTCTAATATTGTTCCTTTGTAGATAAGAAGCGGGGAACTATTCGTGTACGTGTTGATTATCGTGGTATTAATCGAGCTTGTCCTAAGGATAATTATCCTACTCCCTTTATCGATCAAATCATTGATTATTGTGCCGAGAGTGAGATCTTTTCCTTAATGGACAGCTTTTTTTCAGGTTACAATCGGATTAAAATTCTCCCGACCGATTAACATAAGACTCGTCTTTATCTCGTTGTTAGGATATTACAACACATAGGAAATAGTTAAGAATAACTTAGTCTAGTGTAGAGTTAGGTAAAGTGTGTTTCTTTACCATGTACATTTGTAACTTATAATCCGATCGGTCACGATTTGTATTGATCCGACAGTTTATCTCTCACCTCGGTATTAACGACACTTGATCCATGGCTTAACACCCAATTGTTCCATGGTCTCTATTTAAAGAGAATGGAGGGTCATTTGTCCGGGTAACCATTTATGAGAGAAACATATGTAACTTTTATTTTTTATATTAATAAATTTCTGAAGTGGCCTCATTGTCTCGAGTCGTGGAATGTTTCCCTCATTGAAGGTTTTAACCACGTGATTATACTCGATGTACCGATTTATGAGCGGTGACCTTTGGTTCTTGTTCTACATAAATTACCTTGTAAATTCCTACATGGTATCAAAGCTATTTTGAGGGTTTGCATTTGTTGTTGATAAAAATCCAAAGCCGGTTTAGATTGCACGTGAATTCCGTTTTGTAGATATACTATTTTTTGAACATTTTTGGGCTTGGAGAGTCTGCTCTATTGTGTCGGAGCATCTGTTAAAGTGAGGAATGCCTTTCATTTCATGCGAAAAGGTTTCCAGTTTCGCCCAAGTTATCACGGTTTAGATCCGGAGGTATAAAGCATCTTTTATGCAGTTATATTTGTTAATAGTTACGCTTATTTCGGTTCCCTTTTTTTATTTTTTGGTTTTTAGGTTTTATTTATTTCCCGAATATATACCCTCTTCTATGTGTATTCTCTTTGTTGTGTCTGTGTGCGATCTCGACAAATCGGGAAATAGGAAAAAAGGGATTTTTTAGTTATGTATGCTCTTTCCCCGTGTCTTTGTGTGATCTCGGGAAATCGTAAATAGTGAAAATAGTGAAAAAATATAACATTCTTCCGTAAGGCTTTGCATTTCATGCTCGTTCTTTTGTGTTTTTTTTTGCGGGAAAAGGCATGCACACCGAAGAGGAAAAAAAAACCCTTCCTCCTTTCAAACAATAACGTGATCCTTTTACTATCTCACTAGGTAAGGGGTTAGTTTATGAGAATAGAGGTCTTGGGTTCAAATCTCTTTCTCAAGCTTCTTTTGTAAAAAAAATTGTTCAAAGGGGCAGAATTTTTTTTTAAAAAGCCGCACTTCATCCCATTCCCATAACTATTTGGCATCTACAATTCAAATTTTTTCAAAAGGCATAAATTCTTCATCCGAAAGCCATTTTTTCGAGCCGTTTTTTTTAAACGACCTAATTTTTCGAGATCTTTCCATTGAAGCGCTTAGTTTCAACTTTTTCTCAACTTTAGTTTTTTTTAAATGGAAAGTGCATGCCCGATTATTCTTAACGACACCAATTATTCCCAATGGCTACCTCACATGGTAGATATACTTAGAGGTAAAAAATTTTACAACATAGACATAGGGGTAGAAACTAAACCTTTTGATGATGGTAAAGTTACTAAATGGAAAAATAAACAATATCAAGCACTAGGGTTGATAGGAATGTCCATTGCTCAAGATCTTCGATTTCATATCCTTGACATTGACACCCCTCATGAAGCCCTGGATAAGCTAAATACCATCTTTGGCATTCAAAATCAAATTAGGGCTCACCATCTTGAAAATGAGTTGCTTACTTTGGACCCTAATAATTTCTCCTCTATTGAAGACTTTTTGTCTAAATTCAAGACACTTATACTTCTTTTATAAGGTTGGAAGGGCAAAAAGGAAGATAGTAGCCTCATCTATTGCATTCTTGCTAAGCTTGGCCCTACTTAATCTGTATTTTTTTTTCGCCTCCCATTCCACTAGAGAGGCCATCATTTCTCCAAGAACCACCTACAATAAGCCCTCTTTTGATTCCTTTTGTGATTCTTTGATAAGAGAATAGGAAAATATCTTACGCCTTGGTCTTATCACTTCAGGGAAACACTTCTAAGAAAGCATTAGCAGCCCTAAAAAACAATCATATCAAAACAATCCCAAGAAGAAGTATCCTAAGAAGTATGGTCTCGAAAACCAAACAAGGGTCCTAAGAAATTTCAGCCATAAGCTAGAAAAATCAACTCACCAAAATGATAAGGCATATAAAAAACAAAGGACGTAAGACATATAGACATTGAAATTTTTGCAATCATGATGGCCATATAGAGTCCAAATGTTTTAAGAAGATGGAAGCCTTAGAAGCATCAATGAAGAAGCACAACATCAATTTGGAGCACTCTTCACCTTCATATTTTGGGATGGCACTTTATACTTGTGGTTGTCAAGCATCAAGATCTAGTTATGCATTAAATGTATCTTCCTCTTCTCATTCTCATGAGTGGCTCATTGATTTTGTATCTTCTTATCACATGGCCAAAAAATAAAGCCATGTTTTCTTCTTTAAATGATTGTAACACCAAACATATTTATGTTAGTGATGATAGATCTCTTAGTGTTGTAGGATCTGGAACCATTCATCTCGATAATGGTCGGTTTAATGATGTACTATGTGTTCCTACCTTGTCATGCAACCTTCTCTCTGTTTATCGAGATAACTCATTCGAGTGAAGGGAAAAATAGTAGAATTCTCACCTCATGATGTTGTAATCAAGGACCTCAAATATCCTAAACATATTTTAGCTACGGGCATTTATGATGATTCCACAAGGTTGTATAAGTTTGACAAATTTGGTTCATCATGTCTTCCCTCCATTTTTGTTACTCATAGTGATGAAGTGAGAAAAAATTTGGCATGAGCGATTTGGTCACCTAAACTATCACTCTCTTCAAACTCTATGTAAGGAAAATATGGTGATGGGTCTTCCTATGGTATCTTGCCGAGATGGTGTTTTCTTCAGATGTGTACTTGGAAAAAAATCATCGGGATAGTTTTGACAAACGTGCCTCTCAGCACGCTTCAGCTCCCTTTGCGGCTTGTGCACGAGTGATTTATGTGGTCCACTTCTGTTGTTTCTTTCTTTGGTTGCAAGTACTTCTTAACTTTCATTGATGATTTTTTCCGGACACACTTGGGTATACTTCTTAAAACTCAAGAGTGAATTTTTTAACATGTTCTTGGCCTTCAAGGACTTTGTTGAGAAACAATATGGACATCAAATTCTTAAGTTAAGATAAGACAATGGAGGAGAATATGTTAACAACAAATTTATCAACCTTTGCACTGAGCATGGCATTAAATTTCAACATAGTTTTCCATATACTCCACAACAAAATGGTAGCTGAACGGAAGAATCACACCTTAAAAGAAATGGCTAATTGTATGTTTCAATCTAAAGGACTTGGTCTCAATTTTTGGGTAGAAGCCATTAACTCGTGCAAATTACATAGTAAATCACACTCCTACTAAGGTTTTAAAGAATATAACTCCGGAAGAAGCTTGGAGCTCAATCAAACCGGATGTAAGTCACTTTCGTGTTTTTGGAAGTGATGCTTGGCCCATATTCCGGATGTGAAACATAAAACCTTAGAACCTAAGAGTGAAAAATGATTTTTTGTTGGATATTCTGAAGATGTCAAAGGATATAGACTTATTCAACCAAAATCCAAAAAATATAATCATTAGAAGAGATGTAAAATTTGATCAAAATATATCGGTCTACAAGCCTAGTTCGGCGAGTGTGCCACCTTTGGCTTGCGAGCTCTGATTCGGCATATGTGCCACCTCTCTCTCTCTCTCTTCTATTTTTAATTGCATTCTTTATAGTTCGAGATGATGACAACGAGGATGAAAATCCTCCTCCACCTCTTGAAATTGTTCCTTATACTCCACTGCTACAAGATGGGTTCGCTCTACTCGGGATGTAGTAGGTTCTCTTGCAGTTGACCCCTGCCGATCGATGATGTACACGTTCTCGGTTCGAAAGATCCTCTTCCCTTATTGGCTCAAGTTCCAAAAAACCTTGATCCGAAACCTTCGAAGAAGCCTCTCGTTCATCTAGATTGGGATGAAGCTATTAATGAAGAGTATCGTTTCTTATTGGCAAACGATACTTGGGATCTTGTTCCTCTTCCATAAGGAAGAAAACTTGTCGAATGTAGATGGGTTTACAAAACCAAGTTTGGACCCGGATGGAAAAGTGGATAGACATAAAGCTCGTCTTTTTTGCTAAAGGATTTTCACAAGTTGAAGGCATTGACTATATTGAAAAATTCTCCCTTGTTTCCAAAATAAATTATATCTCGCCTTGTTCTTTCCCTTGTTGCCTCCTTTAAATGGGAATTCCATCGGATGGATGTTAAATCGCCTTCTTACATGGAGATTTACATGAAAAAAATCTACATGGAACAACCCCTTGGCTTTATCCAAAAAGACTCCAGCCCTTGCTTGTCGTCGTAGGAAGTCTCTCTATGGTCTCAAACAAGCTCCTCGGGCTTGGTATGCCAAAATGGATAGATTTCTATTAGATAATGGATTTTCTAGGTGTCATTCGACAACACTTTCTACACCAAGAAAGTGGGTAAGTCCTTCACCATCTTTGTTCTTTATGTTGATGATCTTATCCTTATTGGTAGTGATCCAAACCATATAAACCATGTGAATTCTAGCCTCAAAAAGAAGTTTGAAATGACAGACTTAGGACACTTGCATTATTTCATTGGTCTTCAAGTCTTGCAATCCAACGAAGGCATTACCCTCTCTCGGTCCAAGTATGCTTGTGATATTCTACACCACTTTCACATGGAAGATTGTAAGCCACCCCCTTCTCCCTTTTAGTCCGGAGTCAAGCTTTCGAGTCACTTGTACTACCCCCTAAAGTTGATGCTACCTTATATCTTCAACTTGTTCGTAAACTTTTGTATCTAACCCATACCCCGTCTTGACCTTTCCTTTGTCGTTGGTCTTGTCTCTGGGTTTATGCACCAACATCATGAAAGTCACCGGAAAGCAACTAAAATAATACTTAGATATATTCGAGGTAAAGTTCGGTTTGGGATTCATTACGGTGCAGGAGAATCTCCATTGTTGATTGGTTTCACTGATTCGATTGGGATGGTGACCACGATGATCGAAAGTCGATTGCAGGATATGTATTCACTCTCGGTTCAGGGACCTATTACTTGGTATTTGATTTAGGAAAATTAAAATTATCCTACTCTTACACCTGCAAAGGTAATGGCTAAACAATTTCTCTCTGAAGCTTAGTTTACATCCGTCAATAAGATGTAATTAATAACAAAATGTTCCCCTTTTTAATAAATCCCAAAATCACTTCCTTAATTGACAAGATATATTTTACCCTTGCTCTTTAGTGTGCGACTTTATATCCATTAAATAAAATATGATTTTTGTGGTAGCGTTTGATACCAACTTCATTCGAAGAAACTTGAGCTAGTTAAGGGAGCAACTACATGTAACTTCATTCGAAAAAACAGATTGATCTTTAAGGGAGAAATTACATGTATACCAATGGAAATTAAGAATCGAAGGTCTGTCAATATGAACTCTGCGTTATACATGATTACTACATCGACCATCACGCAAAGCACAATTTATAATGAACACCCCAATTTCAATACTATTGAAATTCGTATTGATTCTCGGAATCGACTATTTCTTTAGACATCGCAGCTTACGATCGAGACCATCAAACCATCGAACACGGACTCTAAACATGTGTTACCTTCAATCGCGGCTTCCTCGGGCTAGAGGAGTTTTCCTTCCTTATGCATGCTGCCTTTGACAAATTGTGCCACTCGCTTAACGCTGATCATTACAATTTCTTAATGTCGTTTAGTGCTCAACAAGAACTGCCGACTCAAGTCTTATAAACACGAGGCCTTCACATAAAATGCGACTCTTGTAATTCATCTCTTCATAGATATAACGTATGAACCAAAACCCAATGCGAGTTACGCTCCTCGCGTGCGCTCCTTCACGGTGAAAACGGAGCCGTGGATTTATGCCCATGAATCCACAACGATATTGTGATGTGTAATCCCCACAAGAACGCTTACCATAGTTTGGAACTTTCACCTTTCACTCGCATCACGTCATACACGTATACAATATACACGAAAATCGAATCACATTCGAGAAAATAAATGGACGATTTAAAATTCCAATCAACAGAGTATTGCATGGGCTAATAAGCATTAGCTGCCCCCTCTGCAATTTCAATAGCTAATTCAGATTCTCCGTTAGTTCTCAAATACACTCACACCCTATTCATCTCTAGCTTCTCTAATTTATACAAAATATGAGAAACTATTCTTCTCGGAATAGTATTCTTCTAGAATTTCTCAACAAACCAATGCCTCCCTATTATTTAGCATTTATCCCTATTTTGGTTCTATTCCACACGGGGAAAGAAACCAATTTCTATTATTATGCCAAATCTAATTAAATAGAAAACAAACTAACAATTATCTAAAAAGAAATAACAAATTTAATTAAATATATTATTTAAACTATTTCTAAGTCTATTTTATTTCTAATTAGCCACAACATGTGACCAAGATGTCACATTTATGGCTAGGTCTCCAATGCTCCCCGCATCGTATTGTAAGAAAAAAAGTTCCATCTCTCTTTCTTCAACAAAAGCAGAGTATCGTGGTGCGGTTGAAGCCAACAAGGAAGCCATGTGGCTTCGCTGAATCCTGTCTCGAATTTGGTCTCCATTAGCGACATCCAACTACACTTTGGTGTGATAATCGAGTGCCATTCAACTATGTAAATATCTAGTTCAGCATCAACATATGAAACACATTGAAATCCACATATACTTCATCAAAAAGCTCATTCATGATCGTGTTCTTGAAGTGTAGTACTTGTCCAACCAATGATCAAGTAGTTGATATCTTTACAAAGGTTCTCACGAAGTGAAGTTTACCAAACTTCGATCCATGCTTGAGTTCAGGGAAAGTTGTCATTAAGGGGGGATAGGCTCTAATGCCTCCTTACTTCTCTTATTGTGTCACTTTTTTAAATCCTTCAATCCTATCCCAATTTGTTCCTAAGGGGGGGGGGATGTTAGGATATTTCGAAACACGAGAAATAGTCTCCTTTTGTGTCACGTTTGTAAATCCTTCAATCCTATCCCAAGTTGTTCTTAAGGGGGGATTTTAGGATATTCGACACATAGAAAATAGTTAATAATAACTTAGTCTAAGTGTAGAGTTAGGTAAAGTGTGTTTCTTTACCATGTACATTTGTAACTTATAATCGACGGTCACGATTTGTAGTGATCCGACGGTTATCTCTCACCTCGGTATTAATGACATTTAATTCATGGCTTAACACCCGATTGGTCCATGGTCTCTATTTAAAGAGCATGGAGGGTCATTTTCCCGATAACCGTTTATGAGAGAAACATATGTAACTTTTCTTTATATATTAATAAATTGCCTAAAGTGGCCGCGTTGGCTTAGGTCGTGGAATGTTTCCCTCTTTAAGGGTTTTAACCACGTGATTATACTCGGTGTATTGATTTTTGATCTGTTTGTGAGCAGAGTGGCCTTTGGTTCTTGATCTATGGAACTTACCCCTGTAAATTCCTACATTTGTCCTTGGGGTACTTTCACATACAAGAAGCTCCCTTTTGGCTTAAATAATGTTGGGGATACGTTTCGAGAGCGATGTTGTATACTTTCCATGATATTTGACACATCGTTCAACCTTATCTCGGATGACCTTCCCGCTTATTCGACTAAGCGCATGAACCATCCTAACCATTTTCTTCAGATTTTTTCTTCATTGTCGACGTTACAATATTCGGCTTAATCCGCACAAATGTATCTTCTGTGTTGATTCCGGTAGACTCTTAGGTTTTATCGTATCCAAAGACGGAATTCGCCTCGATCCACTCAAGCTTGAGGCTATTATCAATCTCCCCTCTCCCTCCTCATTACATCGGTTGCGAGTTTGCAAGGTAAGGCTAATTTTCTACATCGTTTTATACCTAACTATGCGAAGTTGCTAGAAAATACACACGATTATTAAAACAGGGCGCCCCAATATATTGGGATGAGATTGCTCAAAAGTATTTTTGAGGCCCACGAAGATGTTTCTTGTCAATGCTCCTCTGTTGCGTCCTCCTAACTATCATCGTGTTTTTTCCCTTTATTTAGTCACCGCTTTCGAGTACGATTGCCATGGTTCTAGTACAAGACGATGATGGTGGTAACAAGCATGTTATTTATTACTTGTCTCATAACCTTATCGACCCACGAGATGCGCTATGCACACGTTGATAAGTTAGCATTAGTTGCGATTCAAGTTGTTCGAGCGTTTTCGTCATTATATTCTTTTGCGTATAGTGAGCTGTGATTTCGATTGCAACCCCATGACCTATATATTGTCCCGACAATTGTTAGGGGGAAAATACTCAAAGTGGATTTTCATCCTCCAAGATTTTGATTTGGAATTTACTGCATCCAAGTCCAAGAAGTCATTAGTCTTTTTTTATTTGATTTTTTTCCCTCCCTTCGGACTCTCCTTCGTCTCGTTTTGAGGAATACATTCCAGACGACACACTTTTTCTTGATTAGCACCCTCGATCCATGGTACGGTGATCATGGAAAATTTTAGGGGCTAATATTCGTAGGTGGGCTAATTTTCCATGCTTTTTCCAACAAAAAAAAGATTCGCCAATTCCCAATTTTTTTAAAAATTGATTTGCCCAAGTTTTATAGTATAAAAATATTTTACCCTAAAAATCGCCAAAAATTTATATATACTAATATAAAAAGGATTATAAAACTAAATATTTTTTACAAAAAATAACATACAAAATTTTACAATTCACATATTGGGGACTACTAATATTTGCCAAGTTTTTAAACTTTAAGATAAATGTCCATCCTTAAAATTTTCCCCTGACGTGTGATATCATCGTTTATCTCCAAACTTCTACTTTCGGATACGAGTTAATGAAGGATGCCGCCGACGCATCCGTCATCAATCGCAACCTTATCATATAGTTGGAGATACCCTCTATCATGTCGGAGTGGATTCCATTCTCCGTCGATGTTTGACCCTCGAGGAAGCCGAGAAAGTCCTTAATGATTGTCACGGTGGCGCCTGTGGTGGTCACATATTTGGTTATGCCACTCGCACAAAATATTCTTCGTGTTGGTTATTTCTAGCCTTCTATCTTCAAAGACCGCATTGTCGCGATCCCGTAAATGTCATGATTTGCCCGGGTTTATCAATGCAATATGCATGTCGTTGCCTATACTTCTTTATCCCTGTCATTACCGTTGGTCCCTTTGCGAAGTGGGGCATCAATTTTATGATGTTTAACCCTCACTCGGTCGGGGGGGGGGAATGCTTATATTATCGTAGCCGTGGACTACTTCACTAAATGGGTCGAAACAATGCCTACACTTGCCGTCGATGGTAAGATAGTCTGCTCAATTCATATTCAATCATATCATTGCTAGGTTTTGTGTCCCTCAAGCCATACGTCACCGATCATGGTTCCCATTTTCAGCATTACATGGTGGCCGAGTTGACTTCTAAGTTGGGTCTACATTATGACGACTCAACGCCGTACTATCCTCGTGCCAATGGTCGAGTTGAGGCCGTAAAAAAAGTTCTTGTTACCATGCTTCTACGTACGATTGAGATCCATAAATCCAATTGGCATCTCATGTTATTTTCAGCTCTTTGGGCATATCGAACCTCGATTAAGAATGTAACCGGATTCACCACTTTTCGGTTGGTTTATGGTCCCGGAAGCTACTCTTCCAATTGAATGTGAAATACCTTTGCTCAAGTTGGTTGTTGAATTAATGTCGAACACTTCACTGGAATAAGAGTGTCTCCTTTATCTCGAAAGGTTAGATAAAACTCCCACGCTTTCTTTCGCTTTGGTTATTGAAGCATAGAAAAAAGCCGTCGGGTCAAAGCTCATTTTGACCAATCGGTTTCCCCCTCATTCTTTTTTTGAAGGAGATCTCGCCCTCCTATACGACCAAGCTCATGATAAGTTGGGGGCGGGGGTAAATTTCAACCCATGTGACATGGGCCTTACATTGTTAAACGCGTATTGCGAAATGGGGCCTATGAGCTCATTGGTTATGAAGGTCATCCTTTAGAACAACCCGGAAATGGGTTGTATCTCAAAAAGTAGTATTTGTGAGTCATTCATGCATGATTTATGTACATAGGTGTTTTTTTTCATTTTTGTACATGTGTTGATTTGGTGTGCTTTGCGAGCATTTTCCTCGCTTATTTGGGTCTTGCTTATTTTGTTCGGATGTCTAATTCCCCTTATGTCGGTTTCACGGATGGTGATTCCCGCGATGCCGGGAACTTGTCTTCGGCAGCTCGGGTAATCTATGATCCTCGCTGGTGAGTTGATAGAAATAAAAAAGTATTTGTCTAGGACAAACTACAAACAATGTCGCTGAATATAGTGTTGTCCTTGAACTATTAACCAAGGAAATCAATCTCGACATACGCGTATTTCTTGTAAATATATATTCATAACTTGTTGTTCTACAACTCAATGGTCATTATTCAGTTAGAAACCCGTACATTTTGAGATCGTATTTACGCATTCGTTTGTTTGAAAGACATTTTGATTTTATCACATATCAACATATTCCTAGATGATTGAATGCATTAGTACTGATACTGATAGCTAACATTGTATTAGATAGACATTTGCATAATTTGTAAAATCATCATCATGTGAAAAAGACCCATATTGGAAAACATATATATATATATATATATGTGTGTGTGTGTGTGTGTGTGTGTGTATGTATATGTATATGTATATGTATATGTATATGTATATGTATATGTGTGTGTGTGTGTGTGTGTGTGTCGCGTGTTTGCATTAGTGTGCATCATACATTCAAAAAAATATGTGTGTTTTTATTACATCCCGAAACCCCATGTCTCTCAAAAATGCAGATATAAAGCCTAGGTGTCTAATCGGCATGATGCTCATGATAGCATGTCACTACCCGTACAAGCCGCCTCGCAAGCGGTGAATATGGCTTGGCATCTCGACGGTATGTCTCTCGGTAGGCGTGAGGGACATCGTCGTATCATGTATAATCCAGGGGACTCCACATGTGATCCCCTCTAGGTTACGCACAAGCTCTTCTTCCTCGCTTCCCTCACCATGAAGGGTCAAAATCACGAGGGAATTTCCCTCGCTATCGGAGACCATGCCCGCGGGTCTCTCTGGGGTGACATCTCGCAAATACATGGATTTAATGTCAGAACATACATAGACAAATCATAATACTCATGAAAATTAAAAAATGAGTTTTACCCAAATCTTCATCCCAACCCTCTCCCTCCAAGAGTGGGAGAGTCCGGATCACCAGTAAAATTTGTACCCAGAGTAGGGCCGATCCTCCACAATGATCAACCATCGGCGGATCCAATCAAATAACTCTAGTCTCTAGGACATTTGTTGACCTCCCCTTGCCCTTGGCATCGAGTCGCCCATCGGTCCATCCGTGGTTCTCTCGTTGGTGATGTCGGGAGTGTGACCTCCTAATGCTGAAAAATTGGTAGTCATTCCAGGGAAAAACGATACCGGGGATAGACCCATAACCAAATTGCTTCAATTTTCCCTTCTTGCATTTTTTTTAGCTGGCGTTTCATGTTTATTGTCACGGCCTCCCGCCGAGTTGTAAATTATTGGTGTGAAACAAGTCTGACGCAAGAAGCAACTATTTTTTTTGTTGCTTCGTGTGGTGCTTGTGATCCCGTGGCTACGTGTGATGGTATGTAGCACTACTTTTAGTGCTAGGTCTGGGATAGTTTGGATATCAACTTTCCCACTTCTTGTTCCCTTCAGTGCCCCTCGACATATTATTTCCATCACCATGGACATACTCTCCATGCAAGTTCGAGTACCGGTTAGGATCGGTCGTTGCTCCCCTTCCACGACAATATCGTGATAAAGTAGATGTCAAAAACATCAATCTCAAGTCCCCGATCTCGAAGGAGGAACTTTTCTTGGTCCTCATCCTATATGCCGATCAAATATTGTAACGACTCTAGTTGAGCATGGAGACACGGTGTCAAGAAGAACTTCTTCGACTCCACAATCCCTAAGAGCTTCCATGCATCTCTCATTCTCCATGGCAAGCTCGTCTTCTTCGTTGTGTTCCCGTTCTTTCCATTCTATCACCATTTTGCCGCTTTCTACTCAGTAAACACATTCATATGAATGGTATTATCCTTTTTGAAGCTTGAATTTATGAATGATTGGGGTTTGTAACTTACATTTTGCACAAAAAAAATGGTTTTCGCCATTGGCGTGAATGTTTCCCAAACATTCGCGCCAATGGAGTGTGCCCTAGTGTAAAAAATTTGGGCGTAATTTTCATATTTCCTCCCCATAGAATTCAAAATTGGAAATTGCAGTAGTAAGAAATGACTCAAAATAAAGAGAAAGATCTTGACTCTTACTTGGGAACCGACGGATTTGAGATTGGTCTATCGGATTTTCCGCTATTGTCGCTGCAAAATCACATAGTAAAACGGGTAACTATTTGCTCCACAAGAGGTAAAAAATGAAAAGTAATTATTTTTACCATTTTTGGCATTTTATAACTTTTTTACAACCCTAATTAGGTTTTAGGACATGTTTTTTAGATTATTTTATTATATTATTTTCAAAAAAATGGGTTTTACACCTCTCTTGTGCGAGAACATGCTTTTCGGGACATAATGATGGAGTAATGAGTTAAATTTTATACTTTTTTCGTACTCTGTAAAAACATGAAAAAAAGTCACTACTCGGAGTCATCTTTCAGCGCTTTTTCCGACTCTCTAAAATTGAAAAATATTTTCGAGACTCTTGTCATTTCGAACTCGTTAAATGCCTCGCGAAGCGATATCTACTCGATGATACGTTTACCCATTTTTCGGAGCTGAGATAGGTTATTTACGATCGGGAATACCTTAGCCTATCGCGACTAAGAGGTTCTTTCGAGATATTGTTTTCTACCTTTTTCGAATCTGAGAGACTATTTATGAAAAGGGTCATGACGGAGTTTTCTTTTCTGCCTTCTTTTCAAACCCTCTAAAAATGAAAAGACGTCAAGTTCTCCCTTTGTCGACTCGTTAAACCCTAATGACATTGGATTTTGTCGCCATGACGTTACTCGAGTTCATCCTTCCTAGGGCTCATAAAATGTACTAGGTTGGATTTGTCTGAAGGACAAACTTACGAGCACAATCATATGCTATCCCCTTAAAGCTTGTTTTAAAAAAATAATTGGGGTACTTTCATCAGTAAATGGTGGGGGGAAATGGAACCAAGTTTTAGTTAAGTTGGCGAGTATGTCGCTCTTGAACATGGCACTTATCCGCATTCGTGTCGGGTTGGGGACATCTCATTTCGTCATTTTTTACCTCCATGGGTTTTGGGTAATCTCTTTTGACCTTTCATCTTCTCTTTTCCACGTCATCATGACCTAAGATCCTTTGATGTAAAATACTACCAAATCTAGTGTCGTGTTGTTGATATGTTCAAGAGAAGTTTTCCTGCGCGTTTAAACCCTCCCTCTGATTTTTCGATGGTCATGTTTCACTACTATCATGTTCCCTCTATCTCGTATTGATGATGTGGGAAACATTATGGCCCCTACCTCGATCGAAGTTACTTCTTGTTGACTTTAGCTCATTATCCAAGAATTTTATCTAGAGACTCTATTATGGTACCTTAAAGCTCGCATGCCTTAATGGCAGGGTTTTTCGCATTCGATGCAAAGGTCCACATCATTGGCCTTCGATAGAGTGATTCTGCATATGTTCAATGCCAAATCACTGTTCACATTCCATGGATTGTATTGGTTGTACCTTGAGATCCATTTTCATTATTGGTGGTTTATCTCATGCCTATTAACAATGTTCATCATCGGGTCTGGTAATTAGGTGATTTTCTTGTATGTTGGACTTCAGACTCATATATTCACATGCTTTAATTTGTACTTTTTGGGTCGGGATGGAGTGCAAGACCCCGAGATTTTGTCTAATAAAATCCTGGGTTGCGAATTTTGGTGGATTATTATGACTTATTGCATGACTCTTTTGATTGGATGGTTGCGACCATACCTAAGTCTATTTTTTGATCCTTATTGATGGATGGATGTGTCCATATCTCGGATCTCAGTTTTATATATACTCTATTATGGATGGTTGCGCCCATACCACATGCTCATGTATCAGAGATATTAGTTGTATTCATAATTACAGGTTTTCAAACAACGGTGTTTGGTTCGAACACATTCTCATAAATCATTTCACCCCTTCCTCTCCCTCGAGACCTCATGCTTTAGGGGGCATCATTTCACACAACATTTTTTCATTGTCCCTACAATCCTCATCTCACCCATTGGAGGGTCATTTCCATGATCAATTAGTAGTTTCATGTCTTGAAAATACCATCATTGTGTCCCTTTACATGAGAGTAACATTCCTTCGTTGACAATTCCTCGAAGCGAGACTCAAAAAACCTTTTTTTTGCCTTGGCACGAGTAATCGATTATGCCCTCACGCCCGAAGAGGAAGATTAACACTGGGCCCTCGTGCTAGTTTGTGCTCTATCCTAGTTTTCCACCCGCGCCAAGCTGTTTATGGAATGTTTTTTTTTAAATAGAGGTGGAGATTCCACTCCAAACACCTTGAGGATGAGTCATTGAGAGTGGTTGAAATGATAAACCACAAACTACCTCCTTTAGGTTTATGGTTTCAACCTCTTATGGGAAATCCCTAAAGGATAGGCCTCCCTCCCACCTTTGTAGGGATCCTAACCTCCTCCTTTTCCTCTATAAAAGAAGCTATCTCTCTTAGGAAAAGCTAGTTGAACTTGGAGAATTATACATACTATAGTTGAATGACTAGAGAAGATAGAATAAGAAGGAATTATGTTGAGGAAGCTTGATTCCATGACTTCTAAGAGAGCTTGAGTCCATGCCTTCTTCCCGTCAGAATTCCACAATGAGCATCCGAGACGAGCTTCGCACCGAACCCCCGCTTGGAGGAGGCTGCGACGTCAAAGCATTGGTTGTAACTCTTCCTTCTAATCATTTATATACATGACTATTGTTTGGTTTCCACTGTTGTGTTATGATGTATGTTTAATGCACTATGTTTAGCCCTCTTTGATCGGCTAACATTTATGATTGAAAACCATTATGTCGTATGTTGTTCTTGTTCCTTGTTCTATGTGCAGGGTATCCAAGCGTAATGGCTGAAGGATTGTGACTTGCCGAGGCGAGAGCGAGAGACCACCACCACTATAGCAATGAAAATAGCATTGGACTCAGGTGAGGTCAATTTTTCGTGTCCTTTGTTTATTCAATAATTAGGAAGAAACACTTTAGCATGTCCCTTTGTTTCTAGACCCACTCTAAGGCTAGAGGGATCATCTCTCGTTCGCGAGAGGATTTACATCGCATAACATATGGCACGTCCGAAGCCTTGGGTCCCAAAATATGGAGGTTTCTCAGAAGAGACTCGGGGGAAAAGGTTCTTCACTACAAGGTAATGAAGAGGATGACAAAACTAGTGGTTACACCACTCGTGACTTTGTCTCAAAGGCAAGAGAGAAAAGAGATAATCAATTCGAGGCTTTAAGAACAATCACTAAGGAATTACTCATGAACGACGAGAAAAATATCTTAATGGGCATGTGATCATGGGTAATTAATTTTATGACATACGAGAAACAAAACTCGCCTTTTCATGTTTTAAGAGTCAAAGAAAAAGGACAAAAGGTGACACTAGTCACTTTTAGTTTGGACGAGCTTGAAAGAACAAGTGCTCAATGATCTTTTCAAATTTTAAAGAGTCACGAAAATATCAAAATGACTACTCAGAAATTCTAAGCAAGAGGGTGTACCAAGCTCTCGTGAACTGAAATATACACCTTGGTGATAAAATGAAAGAGAAATGACCAAGGACTTAACATATGTTCGGGTAGTCTCAGAATGTTGTGTTTGGTGTATCGCAGGGTTACTGAGCGATAGACTCGGCTTCCTATGGATAAAGGATTGCAACCTATGAGGGTCTCCCTTTATATACATGATGGTACGGGAGCACAAGTCCATACTAGCATTTGTCTAATGCAACATGGAGAGCAACAAGCTCGCTCAGGTTTAACAACGCCAGAACACGTCACTAGCCTAGACCTCTAAGTGTGAGAGTTAAGTTTCAATGCTTCCTTAAGTTGATTTAATTACTTTTATAGTTTATCTTGAAATTATGTTTCGGTTCAAGGCCTTACCGAATGTAATCTCAAATCTCTAATGCACAACTATATGAGAGAAAGCATATATTTTCAATTCAATGAAAAGATAGTTAAGAGAGGGATAGAAGTTCACAATGAAGCGGCAATAAATCGAATGCATGAATGACACTTTCCTTTATGCTACTACCATAGCCAAAAGAAGAAAACGAAAAAATTCTTCTCTTGTTTTTCACTTTCTATTGAAGAAGAAAACCTACTAATGAAAAAGATTACTTTTCATTTTCAAACAAAGAGAAAGAATGAAAATTTTATTCTTTGGTATGAATGAGAAGCAATAATTTTAGGTTACACTAAAAGGACAAAACCAACACTAGCTTTGAGAAAATTTGAACGAAATGATCAAAACACAAATAGACCAATTCTAAGCGAATGTAAAAACACACTCAAAACCATATGACATTCCTTCACGCGAGAGAGAAAAGAATTTCAAGTTGACTCGATGAGCAATGTGATCCATGCTCGGGAGTGATGGGAGGAAAGGTTGAATTGACACGAGGATTATAGCTCAACAATCCTACAACACACAGAATCAAAAGAAAAGACCAAGCAATAAGACAATAGGCCGAAAAGACAAATGACTAAACTAACTCATACATAGCTCAAGAGACTCAGTAAACATGTGGTTGAATAAGAAAAATCAAAGACCCCTACAAACCCTAGGATGAAAAAAACCACATTGATCAGATGAGAGATAATCGTTAGAAAAGAAAAAGACATGAAGTCAAAAAACAAATCCAAGTGGATTAATCCAGGGATAAAAACAAGCCAAGGAGTAAGATGCACTTGGAGACTCAAGCAAGGAGCCTAAAAACCAAGCTTATAGGATTTGCACGACTTTGTTTCGTGAGTAATCCGCGTTGAACAAAGAAAAATAACACCTATGCCAAAGGAAACCCGCGTCAATCGGTGTGACTGTTAGGAAAACAACAACGCCGAGTAAGGAAACCAAAGAAAGGAGGAAAGGAAGATGAGGAAAGACTAGGCTTATCACTCCAAGAATAGGTGAAGTGGCTTGAAATATTCGGGATAATCAAATCAAAGCAACGAAATGGCAATACGACCAAAGTTGGATGGACAAGAAAAACTCCAAAACGAACAACAAGAGACGACGGACACACGCGATCCCAGTGGAGTCGCCAACTTGTTGAGAAGAAAATCCCCTCTCGTAGATAGAAGCGATCCCTCTAGCCCTAGGGTGGTTCTAGAAACAAGGGAGCACACCTGAATTCCTAAATTCCTAGCTTATAAATGAAATATGGAGTGGAAAAGATATCCTACCTCAATCCAATGCTTTTGTCGAGAATGCAACGGTGATCCTTCGAGTCTTTGTATTTACGCGTTGCGCTCCGTTGGTGACAATTTCCATGCACCCTGCACAAAGATCAAACAAACAATGACAAAATACAAGCATATACATTCATCTACAACTATTCAACTAGTCAAGGAGAGTTAAACACTTTGAATATAAATGGAAACAAAGATGAAACTAGAAACCATTCGTGTAATATTGATATATGAAAGATAAGTTTACAACCTTATGCACGTGACGTTAGCGTGATCTCCTTGGAAGGGTTTATTACGTAGAAATTAGCTGAATAAATCACTTATTCACCGAAGATTAACCCGATCATACATCAATTTCGAATTGCATGCATAACACATAACCTTCTTCTACAATTAATTGTCACATGCGGAAAACAATGAAGCAATCTCACATCAAATCAATCACACATTAACTCAGCATGTATGGGGAAAGCCTATAGCTGAAAACGCAACTATTGTGTATATTATAATGGAGAAATCATGTAACCAACAAAGTACAATACTCCTCACAAGTACTCGCAGTACTTTCTCATAAGAGTCACACACAATCTAACTCGATTTTGAACAAGTCTCGGTTCAAAACTCACAGTGATCGCCTTGCCTCTATTGCGCAATCATGGCCTCGTATATGAAGAGGTTCAAGGTTCGAATCCCCTTAGCTTGATCTGTGCAATTGTCATGGACAATTCCTCCAAGTGTAATGCAAATCTCATGCAAAACCAATCTACCAAGCGATAGCTTTACTCACCCTTTCATCTACCTCTTCCCATCGGTCTCCACGGACCGATCATGCATCGTAGTGAACTCAAAGTGTTCTTGAGTTGACTAATGAGTTAATATTTAGTAAATTAAATATTATTTAATTTACTCCACTCATATCTAGTTGATTAGTTAGTTAACTAATCCCAACTAGTTCAACTAAAACAAACTAGAACACAACTCCACTATCGTCCCGTTAACTCCCTCCAAAACTCCTCGCCACCCAAGTCTAACTCGAAGCCAACCATGCAAGATGCCATCAAACCCTAGGAACCACGTGATTCCTTGTGTCAGCTTGCATGAGCCACCTCCATGACTCAAACTCGAAGTGCGCCAGAGAGTAAATCGTCGTTTATAGTCAAAATATTATTAAACGGGTAAATAATATTTGACTTCCATATCGGAGATCTAGCCCAAAAATAGTGTGGGTCCTAAAAAATAGGGTCTCATATATTTTACCGACATGTCGCATACTTCAAGAATCTCCAAGTAGAATTCCCAAATTATGCTCCGTATGTCTAAAGTAGCATAGTCTAAAAATAGACTTTGCGCCAAAATTTGCTCGTGGGCCCACTTAGTGAAGGCGACTTCATTTCACTAAGCTCCATCATCTTGTCAGCATTCTCAACATTCTCCCTCGCAAGATATGGATTATCCGGAATCTATCCTCGCCTCCGTGGAATTCAAACTTGCTCTCGGTGAGCGCCTTTCGGCCAGATGCTCGGCATCCCCATCCTCCGTGGGAACATATGAAAGCATCATGATCCTCCGCCTGAACACAATCTCTCGATGTGATGGTGCTGATGTCGATATGTTTGGACCTATCATGAAACAAACTGGATTAGCCGAGACTTGATGTGACTCGCGTTATCACGAAGATCACCCGTAGGCTCCAAATGCAACTTCGAACAAACCTCGCGAGGATCTTCCTCATCCAAATAGCCTCACATGCGACGGCTTGCGCCATGTACTCCCGCCCGCCGAACCGAGTGCCACGGATCTTCGCTTCTCCCGCCGGTACTGGGAAACCCGCTCGTCGACCCAATGTTGAAAACTCCTCCGCAAGTGCTCTTCCCGTACCGTGGGCTCCCCGCGACCGCACCGCGGAAACCCGTAAAAGCTTCACTCCATCCTCCTCGTCCGTACCATAGGACCATATCCCGATGTGCCTCCGATATAGCGCTAATACATGCTTGCCCGCCTTCCCAAAAGAGCTTGGTAGGCTTAACCGCATAGCTTGCGAAAGGCGGTTAATCGCATAGCATATATCGGGTCGAGTATCGACCGGATACATCAATGACCCCACCAATTGTCGATAGACAGTGGCATCCACTACCTCCTCCGAAGTAGCATCTCCTTTCCTCCATCCACTAGGAAGATGGGTATCAACGTGCTCACAGCCTTCCCGCATGTTGAACCTCTCGAATCTCCCCGGCATACTTGCCCCGAGAAACAAACAGTCCTCCATCGCTGCCAAATCTCCAATCCCGAGAAATAATGAAGGATGCCCGTGTCCTTCATCTCAAACTCTCGTGCAAGATCATCCTTGCATGAAAGTATCAACTCGCTCGTCGCCGAGTCAAAATCGCATCATCTACATACGTCGAGTGATCACCGACCCTTTCCCTCCACCACAACTGACACAGGTTTGGATCCGCCTCACTCTTGGAGAATCCAAGCCCGGTGGAAGTAGCTGTCTCATCTGAGTGTACCAAGCACGAGGTGCTTGCTTCGACCGTACTAAAGGGCTCTCTTGAGTCGGCACACATGCGACTCACCGCCGAAGATCTCAAAACCTTCGTGCTGCTCTATGCACACCTCTTCCTCAATAACTCCGACGAGGAACGCAGCCTTCACATCCATCCGATGAATGTGCCACCCCATCCGCACCGAGAGAGCAAGGATCGTCCGTATGGAAGAGTACCTTGCGACGGTGCAAAAGTCTCCTCATAGTCAATCCCTCGATCTATGAGAAGCCACTTCGGCGACAAATCTCGCCTTGTACTCTCTCCACACTCCCGTCCCGCGCTCGCTTCACTTTGCAGATCCATCGCGAACCTACAACTCGATTTCCCAACCGGTCTTGGGACAATCTCCCCACGTGACCGTTCCCCGATGATCGAATCATATTCTTCGATCATGGCATCAACCCATGCGGGTTCCTCCACGCCTTCCTCAAAAGAGGATGGCTTCGTCACAACACATTGACTCATAAGAGCCATGTATCCAAAGTAGGCTCGATCCGGCGGGATCGTGTCCCCTCGTCTCGCGCCGTGCCGTAGGTGGTCCTACAACCTTCTCGCATCCCGAGCCGCCGCTCGGCTTTCCGCAGTGCGCATGCGCCCTCTCGATGGTTGGCGCCGCCCGGGTGGTTTCTTCCACCTCCCGAACCTCCTCTTGTGGCTGATCCACATCCGAAAGCTCCTCCTTAGGAACTAACGGCTCCTCATCCGCATGCAAGTGCAGCTCCCTCTCAAGCGAACACTCGCATGGCTTTCTCCTCTCGGGAATTTTATATCCCGTCGCACAATGGTCTTGCGATCGTCCGGCACATACACTCGATAGTTATGAGGTGTATCGGTGTACCCCACAAATATTCCAACTTCGAGGCTGGATCCAGCCTTTCCTTCTCGCATCCTTCGTCACATGCATGTAGACAGAGATCCGAAAATCCGCAAATGGGAAATATCGGGCCTCTTGCCGCGAATAAGCCTCCTCTAGTGTACTCATGCCAAGAACCTTGTGAGGACAACGGTTCCGCACATACACCGTTGTATTGCATGCCTCGGCACGGTGAAGGGGTAGGCCCCGATCATGCAACATCGCCCGTGCGGCACCCACGATCGTTTCGTTCTTCCGCCCGCCCACCCCCATTCCGCCGTGAGTTGCGGTGCGATGAGCCTCTCCGAATCCCTTCGCGTCGTGCACTCCTTGAATTCAGCTCGAGATGAATTCACCACCGTTATCACTCCTTAGAGCAATCACCTTCTTCCCCGACTCCTTCTCGACCAAAGGCTTTAAAACTCACGTAACTTCGCGAATGTATCGCTCTTCTCTGCATGAAGAAGATCCAACACTTTTGAGAGAAATCATCAACAAAGATCACATAATACCCGTGCTATCGTCGAAGCAACGGAGAAGGACCACACACGTCCGTGTAGAACTCTCTCAAGGATCGTCGTGGCGCGACTATCCTTCTCGTGAAAGGTGGCTTTCACATACTTCCCTAAAGCACACCCCTTGCACCGATCTGATCGCGCAAGGGTGCCCTTAGGAAGTCCAAGAGAAATATGCCGGCAGAATCTTCAAAGCTCCATGGTGAAGATGGCCCAATCTCTCCGTGCCATCGTTCGCCCTCATCATCCCGCACCCTCACCACATCTCCAGCTTGCATGCCATAGCCGCGCCAGTCATCTACACTCGTATCGATAAAGGTTCCGAGTTCGAACCCCTATCTTCCGGGTCTCTCCAAGTAGTCTTATTACGCAGAAAGCTTTCCCTTCGACGAAGACCACATCATAACCCTTATCTTCCAACATCACTACCGAAATCAAGTTCTTCTTCAATCCAGGTACATGCATGACATCCTTTAAGACAAAGGGTTTACCAGACTCCTCCGAAAGGATACGGTACCGACGGCCGCACCGTATCTACCGTCATCGCCCATCTCGATGTGCATGCCCAAATCCTTGTCCTCCGGATCTCGAGAACAACTCCCGATCTCCCGTCATATTAAATGACGCACCGCTGTCCAAGAACCATACCGATCCCATCACACTTGAAACCAAGCATGCACCGGTGAAAAGTCAAGCTCGACCGTGAAGCCAAAGCTGCTCCATCCGCAGATCTTCCCGCTTGCTTGTTCTTCTTCTTCTTTGGACAATTGGTAGCATAATGTCCGTGATCATGGCGAAAGGAAAAACACTTCACTTTCGCCATATCCCGCTTCTTGCCCTTAGCTCCATGAGAGGTTTTCTTACCCTTCCCTTTCTTAGCTTTGGACATCAAAGCGTAGTTTTCATCGCTCCCTTTGATGAAGATCCATCTCCGAGTATTCCTCCTTATCTCCTCCCGCATGAGATCCGCCCAAAGGCTCCCATCCCGACAGCTTCTCCCCGACCATTGACACTATCTTGATATGAGTGCCAAGCCTTCGAAGACCAAGGAGAGCTGTGTCGACCATGTCCTCTTCATCGACAAGAATCCCCACACTTCCCGCTCATCTCCGCATTGAGTGAACTTCGTGAGGTATTTGGCGATACTCGTCGCCCTTCTCCATCTTGATGTTCCCGAGCTTATCTTTGAGCGCCAGCCTTCCTTTCGTCACTCTTACTCCGGGAATAGATCCGTCAAAGCTTTCCACATTAAATATGTAGTAGCCTTTCCATGCGAGTCGGATACAATATGATCCTCGACGCCCTCCAACGGATCCTTCGACATTTCGCGATCTTCTTTTGCCATGCATCGACCAGGCCGCATCGCGGGCTTTGGGACATCCGCCTCCACGAACTCCTTCGTACCATTGTCTTCTAACATCGCTTCCATTCGATCTTTCCATGCAACATAGTTCGAACTCGCCTTCAAGAGCATATTCGAGTCGCAAAACCATTGAAAGAAGACATCTTTCAACACCGAAAACCAAGAAAATCAACCTTCTCCGTGCAAAATTCGAATTCCAAACTCCAAGCTCTATCGCGTTCCGATCTATACTTGAAAACAAATTATTTCCAACCGAGATCGATCGCAAAGGGCATTCACCGTATCTTTCACTCCATAAAAGAAGGATGAATATTCCGAGGCTACTCAGCCCGCATGCAAACTGCGTCCGAGGAAATAAGTTTGCAATCACCGTAATAGACTTCGACAATTAATCTTGCTCCGATACCATGTAGAAATTAGCTGAATAAATCACTTATTCATCGAAGATTAACCCGATCATACATCAATTTCGAATTGCATGCATAACACATAACCTTCTTCTACAATTAATTGTCACATGCGGAAAACTAACAAGCAATCTCACATCAAATCAATCACACATTAACTCGCATGTATGGGGAAAGCCTATAGCTGAAAAACCTCGTAGCTATTGTGTATATTATAATGGAGAAATCATGTAACCAACGAAAGTACACACTCTCACAAGCACTCGCATTTCTCATAAAGTCACACACATCTAACTCGCCTTTGAACAAGTCTCGGGTTCAAAACTCACAGTACTCTCGATCGCCTTGCCTCTATTGCGCAATCATGGCTCATATATGAAGAGGTTCAAGGTTCGAACTTTGGCTTGGATCGCGCAATTGTCATGGACAATTCCTCCAAGTGTAATGCAAATCTCATGCAAAACCAATCTACCAACCGATAGCTTTACTCACCCTTTCATCTACCTCTTCCACTTGGGTCTCAACCGAACCGATCATGCACCGTAGTGAACCCAAGTGTTCTTGAGTTGACTAATGAGTTAATATTTAGTAAATTAAATATTATTTAATTTACTTCCACTCATATCTAGTTGATTAGTTAGTTAACTAATCCCAACTAGTTCAACTAAAACACGAGTAACACAACTCCACTATACCGTCCCGTTAACTCCTCCAAAAACTCCCCGCCACTTTCGAAGTCTAATCGAAGCCAACCATGCAAGATGCCATCAAACCCTAGGAACCACGTGATTCCCGTCATGCATGAGCCACCTCCATGACTCAAACCGAAGTGCGCCAAGAGAGTAAATCGTTGTTTATAGTCAAAATATTATTAAGGGTAAATAATATTTGACTTCCATATTTTTTAGAGATCGCTCTAAAAATAGTGTGGGTCCCAAAAAATAGGGTCTCATATATTTTTACCGACATGTCGCATACTTCAAGAATCTCCAAGTAGAATTCCCAAATTATGCTCCGTATGTCTAAAAATAGACATAGTCTAAAAATAGACTTGTGCGCTAAAATTTATTCGCGCCCACTTAGTGAAGGAGACTTCATTTCACTAAGCTCCATCATCTTGCCACATTCTCAACATATTCGGGGCACGTCTCAAGCATTTGTTTGTCATTCAGCTTAATGAGGCAATGGGCTTAAAATCTCTCTCAACAATGGATTCTTCTCTCCTTTCTTCAACACACCAGCTATGACTAATGACTATTCAACTAGATAATTCAATGTGAGGAAGAAGGATTTATAGGAGAGGAGGAGGAGGTTTGGGATCCACATAAGGTGGAAGAGAGGTTTATCCCTTTGGGTAGTTGCACATTTATAGGAACTAATAGGCCAAAGGGAGAAACTCGACTTGATCTAGTTGAATAAACCATCATGAATCCGCTCACGAATATTTTAAACCATGGAAGCTTCATTTATATTTTAAAAAAACTTTCCAAAATCAGCTCAGCGTGGGTGCCCTTCTGAGACAGAGTGCCAATGGGCGCGAGGCCATAACTGCCTACCAGTGCTGATCCAAAATCATAGGTTTGTGAAGGTCTGCTTGAGGAATGATCAACAGATATTATATTCTTGGCATGACAAGGGATGCAAGGAAATTTATGACAATGTATGACAGTACACAGGGGTCACTAAAATGGTCCTCCAATGTGCGGGATGGGGATCACAGGGACAGTGAAAAAATGCTATGTACCAGCCCACCAGACAAAATGTCTACCATACCTTAATTTTGCAGGCCTGTGCATGCTTGATAAATTTGTGTTTGAGTCTAAAATGTGGCCTTTGTTGGAGAATAATTCAACTGATGATAAAATTGGATGGTTTAAATAGATAAATGAAGCACTTCAGCTTCTAAAAATGAAAGATTATCAACCAAATTTAAAAGGACTGGAGATAGATCCAATACTACGAGAAAATAAAATATATGGCACATTTAAATAATTCCAAAAAATACGTTGTTAGTCCAGATTTTGAAATTGACATTAAATATATAACTGCCACTGTGACAATATGTAGCCGTGTAATTTTAGAGCACTAAAACTCTTGCCCATTTTTTTTGCATATCAATTGATAAACAACACTCGGTATATATGTGGGATGAAAAGGTTCCATTGAAATCATGTCATGAAGCTATGAATTCTCATTCAATATCCAAAATTCTCATAGAATTATTCATTTATTCTTAGTCTGATGACAATCACTCAATGAAATTCAGACAATGTGCAAGAACTTATTCATAAGTTGTCATTCACAAGTCACCATTGGTGAATGGAAACAAGCACAACACAAACACACTAAATAGAAGACTTTCTATGTTATGTGGGCGTGATTTACCACTCTGTAGGTTAACCAGTTTCCCATACAAACCTCCATTAACACAATTAGCAATGATCATAATAACTTCCAACATTTTGGGAAACAATTTTATTGATGTAAGAATGGAATAAACCAACAAAGAGTTTATAGTCGATAGTTTAGCGTAGTGTGTTCAACCTACACACATGCTTCCCTGTAGCAATGACCCTTAACAACCACCCTAAATGACTCACAATATTAATTATGGTACACCCATTCAGATTTGGACTCGGAATGACTAAAAATAATAGTGAACCTAACCATTGTACCTTATAATAACATATGATATCCAACGCATATATGGCTATTCCAGTAATAGACATTTTAAGATATTCATACTTTGGCATCCAGGCTGTTGAAGAATTTAATTACATGATAATGACTATCAGGGTCCTTAGTCAGAACTGCTACGAGGGGAATACTATATTCTTCAACAAACTTCTCTAATGAATCAACATTGAAATCCTGCATATTCATAGAATTATTGTGAAGCACTTGAAAAGAAAAAAATGTTTATGAGCATTTAAAATCCCCAAAGAATGTTGAATGCATTATACTTGTAGATCACTCCAGTATTCTATAAATATGATAGTGATCTGAAATTAATATTTAACTGAGAGTCGAAATATCGCTCATCAAAAGGCTTAAACAACCGAACGAATGGTGGGTTTATTGGAGAATCCTTTAAAGGAAGGAATGTAGCATCAGATGTATGACCAAAATCATATTCAGAATGAAATTTCTCAGTAACAATAGTGAAATTGGTATATTCCTCACCCTCAAAGTTTGAGAACACTCCAACCTGTTTATTACAATAATAAAATATTCAAACAAATTCTTTGCAGAAAGAAGTTCAAAATATAAAAGCAAAATTTCTCGTGTATGTGATTGAATATATACTATGAATATTTTCTTGTCACCAATAATGCTAGTGGCTTCTTCTGAAGATTTGATTTCCACAGATGCGGGACCAGGCTGCTTTTTCAAGTACTCCACAATACCATCTGCTTCACGAGGACCTTTAAAGTCCTGAACACTTGACCCTCCCTTTTGAATGATCATCAAAGTCAGAAATCCCTTTACATAATATTCACTAGCGAAAGCTTTATTTTTTTATTCATTAGCACCAACTTTAGCCAAGACAATGGGCGAGTCATGATTTTTAAGACTGGATGCAACTTTCTCATATTGGCAATCACATAAATTCATTGATTACGATAATGTCAATCAGAATACAGAAAATAAAAACTAAGAAAAGGTGGAACTTGCACCACAAAAATTTCCCGAAAGCTTTTAGCATTAAAATTGTATATATTAAATACTTTCAAATAGTTGTTCAAGAGCAGCGAAGCTAAAAGATGGAATTACCTCAAGAAAAATGCACTTACAATGACCACACCTGTTACAAAAAACAAATCCATTAAAACCCCAGTAAGCATGTTGAATAGCTACAAATAAGTACAATAAAAAGTACTTGAGTTCCTTCCTATGGGTTGGAAGCTTGCTCATCTATTACCATAAGGAAAGTTGTCATAAAATAATCATCCAATATCCAAGGCATATTTTAATTCTGAAGGGCATAATATTTTACCATAAAAGTTTGTAAAGGTGGGATGAGAGGCACAAAAGTACAAAATTTTGACCATAGCAAGAACATGACATCCATCAATTTGATCTATTTTGGGTGGTTGAGAGAAGTGTTATCCTCCCTACCTCAATATAATTCCTAGAAGTAACATCTTGATCTATTAACGAGTATATTTTTAAGTCTTATTGTTGACCTAGAATTATTCCATAAAAAAATTAGGGTTTGGCATAGGTACCATCCTCAAAAACAGGGGTAGTCCCTGAAAAATTTGTTATTTTCTAGGGATATATTATCTAGAAAAAAATAGCAAGAATATGATATCAAATAAGTTAAGTGCAAAAGCAATTCAAATGAGAGAAAAATCAAGCAGGTAGACCAAAAAAAATGCTTAAAAAATAATACTTATCCCTACTCCAAGTCATCAATAAAGATAAATAGTTTGGTAGAAAACCTTTTGAAGGACATCCCACACCCAATTTCCCTTGTGCCCACTTGGTTCCATATTGCAAGATTTAACACAATTGATTTTCTCTGAGCAATCACTTACCTCTTGTGTTTATGTTGTGTTGGATGTTCAAAAATTATAAACACAGTAATTTTCCTGATATTTTGCATGATGATCTCATGCATCAGCTTGCTACGATCATCAAAAACAATTAAAATTTGAAGAAACAGGAAAAGAATGGAGCTCCAGAACATATTATTATAAAATTTTCTCAATTTTGCAATTCAACGTTGCTATCTATTTTGACAATGAGCTCCTTGCTCAGCCAAGGGTAAATATTCCTCCATCCTAATTGTTGATATAGTTAATATATCTGGTTTCTAACTTTGTTTTATGAACTGAAGTAATGCTCTATGTTGTGCCCGTCATGTAACTCATCGAGACGACCTAATAAGTCCATATGCAGTAGATTGAAGGCCAAGGAGGGTCGCATCAGAGTGAATTTAATGGGGAAACGTGTAGATTTTTCTGCACGTACTATTATCACTCCTGATCCAACTATAAAAATTGATGTGTTAGGAGTGCCTTGGAGTATTGCACTGAATATGACATATCCAGAAACTGTGACTCCATATAACATGGCCAGGTGTGACCTGAATAGCACCAATATATCCTCTTTAATGTTTAAGCTTTGCTGCTTTAATGACATCATTTTAGAACTTACACTAATTCTATGTGCATGGGTCAAACATATTAAGAGAACTTGTTGAATATGGACCTCATCCTTTTCCAAGGAAAACTAGTGCTAGATACATTATCAGGGATGATGGCAGGGGCTTGATCTTCACTTCATGAATAAGAGCAACGACCGTCATTTAGAGTTGGGTTATAAGGTAGTATCAATTTTTGTGATTTTTTAATTTTTGTAAGATGAATTTATGGAAAATTATTATGTTTGTGAATCTAGTTTGTTAGATGACACTCCACCTATCTTAAAAATTTTATGTCCCTGTGGAGTATCCATCAAAAATTTTCCACAAACTAAATTAAAAAACATAGTTATTTTCCAAAAAAATATCTTACAATATAAATAACTTTGAAAATCTACATAAGATTATGTTCCATTTTTTTTCTAGCACTCTTAAACGATATACTTATCTTGACACATTCTTCATAGGTGGAGAGGCATTTTAATGATGGTGACTTTGTTCTTTTCAATCGAAAACCTATTATTCATAAGATTTCTATCATGGGGCATGGGATAAAAATCATGCCATATTCAACATTTCGACTAAACTTGTCAGTTACATCACCATATAATGTTTATTTTTATGGAGATGAAATGAATATGCACGTACCTCAATCATTTGATATGAGAGCAGAAGTATTGGAACTAATGATGGTGCCAAAGTGCATTGTCTCTCCTCAGTCGAATAGGCCAATTATGGTTATTTTTGAAGACACACTTTTGGGTTGTCGGAAGGTGACTAAAAGAGACACATTCATAGAGTAGGTAAGTATAACATGAATTATATGTTCATCTCATTGTGTTTTGCATGTTTAAAAAGTTAGCTTACAATGAAAATTTTTCTCTTGCATGATAGGTAGAGTATCCACTTTAAATGACACGTTAAATTTTTTTCATAGGTTTTTTTCTAAAATTAGTAGCAACAATCTCTATGTTGTTTGGGCAGGATTTCTTTATGAATATTTTAATGTGGTGGGAGGACTTTGATGGAAAAATACATGTTCCAACAATTTTGAAGCCAAATCCATTTTGGACTGGTAAGCAAGTATTTAATCCCATAATTCCAAGACAGATTAACCTTACAAGACATGTTGCATGGCATTCAGAATCTGAATCTAGATTTACTACTCTAAGAGATGTTGTTGTACATATTGAGAAAGGAGAAATGATCTTAGGAACTCTTTGAAAAAAAACCCTTGGAACTTCTTCTGGAGGCCTTATTCATGTCGTCTGGTATGCATTTATGTTCAATTTTAATTTTTGGGTTACATTTTTGTATTGTTTTCATATAAGATACCATCTATGATGCATCTCAAAAAGATGAAAATAACTTGAAAATATAGAAAAAATATTATATATTCAGAAAGCTTTTGGTAGAAGCCTTATTTGTGATATGATATGCCTTTATGTTCAATTTTAATTTTCAGTTACTTATATGTACCATTTTCAAATAGGATAACATTAATGATGCATCTCAAAAAAGGAAAATAACTTAAAATTATAGCTCTAGAACATAATGTATATTCAGAAATATTTTGGTTGAAGTTTTATAACGACATTGTTGGTGATTATCAGTAATGTATCATGTATGGCTTACTGCATTTTCATCCTATCTATTAAATATCATTTTATTTTCATCCAATGGACATAATGAAAAAATGAAAAGATAATGAGTCAATCTGTATCTTACTACATAATGTTTTATATTTAATATCTAATATCTGCCTACCAAGAGTTATATTCTTCTTGGTATGTATAATTAATAATCCTATATTTCTTTGTATGTATAATTCATAATCCTGTATTTTTTGTTTTGCAGGGAGGAGGTGGGTCGAGATGTTTCTCATAAGTTCTTAGGTCACACACAATGGCTCGTTAACTACTGGCCACTATAGCAGGGTTTTAGTATCGATATAGGAGACAAAATTATTGATGTTGCAACCATGGAGGTTAACAATAACACGATAAATAAAGCAAAGAATGAATTCAAAGAGATTATTAAGGCTACACATGAATCACAATTGGAGGCAGAACCTGATCATACAATGTAATATTCCCAATTAGCCATGAGCTAGTTGGAATATTAATTTTTGTTTTTGCTTCCTTGTTTGATGAATAAGAGGGTATGAAGACCCATAAATCTCTTTAATATAGATAAAATAATTGCTAATGTGAAAGGAGGACTTCTTAGCAGCTTGTTTAAGCACCCTTGTGTGTAAAAAGGGGCTGGAGCACATAGACTGGGTCAACTTTGACCAAATGAATAGCGTTGTCATGGAGGAGTGGCGTTCATTATGGGACAACGCAGTTTTGGTTGGAGACTCCATGCATGGAAGTAGTTCCTTTAATGAGTGGGTCCAGGGGTGAGGAAGCTCATCACTTATATAAGGAAGACGATGGTAGCCATATTTCATTATGTTATGTTATGATATTTTGATTATATGATCTGTTTAAACATGTAGCTTTCTTCAGTTGTTTAGCTAAGATTGTAGTGTTGTTTAGCACAGGGTGTTCCCGAGTGGGAATCCCACCTATTTCCTTGAGGGACTTCTAGTGCCCACTCAGGAAGAGTATTTGCACTATATTTCCACATTCAAGCATCAGGCCAAGCTTCAGCCTTATGGTACAACGCAGTTCCTGTTGAGATTGTGTTGTGTTGCAGGGTAGAGGTTTTGGAGAGTTGATTTGGGTGATTTATGAGTTGTTTGTTAGTGGGGGAAGGTTTCCTTCCATTGGGAGGCTAGCGAGGAAGGCCCTTGAGCCTTATTGCCGCATTTAGCACCAGGCCACACTATCATTTTCCCCTACAATGCAGTTTCTATTTTGGAATGCGTTATTTTAGGGAGGAGTTGCAGGGGTGGTTTCAGTACACCATTTTGAGAGGAGATTTTCTAGTGAAGGGATCCGCCTTAAATATAGAAGATCCATTGGAGGAGAGTACATTCTTTGTCATATCAGATCAGCCACATCTTTCCAGTTTTATTTTTTCAGTGAATCTTCAGCCCTAGGCTTGATTCATTTATTGGATATTGGTGTATTTCTTAAAACCCTCTTGGGTTTCTTGTTGGAGGTTGTATAGAGCCTAGATCTTCATTTTTTGTATCTTTTGAGGCATATATCAAGCATTCATATTTTTTATATCCATTTTTTTTAGCAGTGCTTCTATGACTACATTATAGCAGTCTTCCAAGATTTTGATATATTGGCAACACCTCATTCTTGAGGGATTTATGTATTGGAGCCTTGTTGTATCTTGTTATATGCTTTGTGGCCCATTATATTATACATGTTTGTTGATTTTATGATGAATAATAAGGCTCCATATTGGTCTCATATTTTTATGTGATGTTTACACTGTTATTTCCAGCATTTTGTCCTATATTCCATCTTTTCCCATTTTGGATTATTACAGTGGTGTTGGGGTTCCCATGTTTTGGCCAGGTTGGCAAGACCAAAAGATGAGACAACATCAAAACCACTTTTAGACATTAGGATCTAGCCCTCCTAGGTCAAGAGAGGGATCTATCTATGATTATCAAAGGTATATGTCTTTGAGGCTCGAATTTAAGATGTTAGGCTAGTTATAGGCACAAGGTTTGTTCATTTTATTATTTATGTTTGGTTGTTGGGAATCAGGAATGAAGGGTTCAATATAAGACAAGGCAAGGAAAAGAGGATTTTAGGCAAAGGGAGATAAAATCAATGAGAATTCAAGACCATTGGGCGAATGGAGTCAGGAAAGTTTTTACTTGATGTTCAATAGGCAGGCTTTCAGTTGGGCTAGTCATCTAAAGCATTGGATCCTAAAATGATAGGTGGAATGAAACAATAAGGAAAGAAGGTGAAAGAAAGAGAGAAAACCAATTTCTGTCTATAGATCAGGTCAGAGGTCATTTAACTCCAGACCTTCTTGGACATACTCAAAGGAAACTCTCAAAGGAAGGCAAAGGAGAAAACTGAGGGAACTTAGAAAGGTTTAATTAACTGAAAGGGATCCTAGTGAGAAAGAGACAGAGTTCTAAAATCCCAGTGTTCCCAATCATTCAATTAAATCCTAACAAGAACATCTAAGAAACAGATTCATTAATTCATACATCAGCTAGCAGGTGATGACATCCACTACACTAGTTAAACCAATTGAAATCTATTCTTAGATAACACATTAAGCAGAAAACATTGAAGGCAAGGAGAGCAGAAACATAGGGTACCTAACAAGGGTAAATCCTATGCTAGATTTCTTATGCAAGCCAGAAGAAATGTAATGAAATGAAATAAAATACAGAGACGGAAAAATATCACCACTGCTTTAGATCAGGATCCAAAGAAATGTGCTTGTCATATTAAGAGCAACACCAATCAGGTACAACATTTTCCAATAGCTTGAAATTCATTTTGAAAACATACTCCTTAGCCTATCTTACAACTTTACACAGTGAACATATCTCAAGAGAAACTGCTTGCAATTCTCTGATATCTCATCAACAACCTTTACAATAATTTTCTCATGAGTTTTATAGTTGAAAGAGAGCAGAGGAGGTAGGTGAAGAACTAAATGAAGAATTAAAACTCAGAAAGGAAAGAGGGCCGAAGCCCATCCTGTTTTAAATTCTCTACATTTATATCTGGTACCTTTTGGAAGAAGGAATGGTCTTCTTCAGCTTCCATTTACTCCGGTATGGTCCTGATGTACCCTGGCTGTGGTACTCTGAAGTACTTTGGTGAATAAACAAAAGGATGAGTAAAAGACAGTGAATTCTGCCATACCGCATTAACAACTGCTCTGGTAGCTAAGGACTGTGGTCAAGGCGGAAATCTTCTCTGGAACACGGCATGGAATAGAAACAGTACAGGCCTTTTGACCTTTAGAACAATCTGCTGATGTGAAACCTTGATAGTTTTGTTTTCTGTGCGCTGGTTTGCCTCTGACATGCGAAATCTATGCTTTAAAGGCTTTGGAGAGGACTCATAGAGTTTCAACTATGTTCCTTTAATGTTGGCCCTATTATATGTCTTCTCAGCCCTTTTCTCCATGATTTTGGCTCTGGAAAACGGTCCTTTCCTGTTTCTCTGTAGTTGTACAGAGACTAAAGATCATGGAGGTCTTACGCTGTTTGTACCCTGCAAAACACGAAACTTAGTTATGAAATCCAATGCACGGGAGGGAGGATGGACACGGAGGGCGGAGGAAATGATAGCGCGGTGGTGGTGGTTTTAAATGGAAAACGGTGAACAATGCAATGAAATGGTGAAAACAACAAATAATAGGGTTTGGTGTGAAAATTCTTGAGGGTCGTTCGATAATGATCTGGAGGCGTAGTTCGACGACGGGGATTGAACAGCGGGATGATTTATGAACATTGGCAGAATGAATATAAAACATTAAACTTTAGTGTAAAATATGAAAACTTTGACTTTGGTGGAAATGCAAAGGAATGCGATGAAATGCAATGGAAATGCGATGGGAAATGACCGTACGAGGTGGGACCCATATGGAAATCGCAATCGCAATCAGAGCGGGGAGAAGAGATATATATATATATATATATATATATATATATATATATATATATATATATATATATATATATGAAACAATATTTCCGATGTGATCGGAAAAACCCCTTTGTATATGAAATAAAACCAAAATTTGGGTTTAACAAAGGAAAAACCCTTTATTTTATGAATGGACGGAGGTATGGTATGGTGGGCCTAGGGTCAATCGCATCGGAGATCGGGAGCGGGAGTTATCGCAATCGCAAACGGGAGGATGTGCGATGCGATCAATCGGAGGGGAAAGCGATCAGAGGGGAGGTGCAATCGGAGTGATTGGGAGAGGAGTTGCGATCGGGTCAATCAGAGCGATGGTGAGATTGGGCGGATCGGAGGTCGGAGCGATCGGAGGTGGACATGCGATGCGATCAATTGCATCGCAAACATTTGCGATGAACCAATCGAGGGACGCAACATAAATGTTGTGATTGCAAAGACTTGCGATTAGCGCGGGCCGTCCAATCTGCGTGTAGATAAACGGTGCGGAACACAGCAAAGGACTTAACAACAAAATACAATCGCATCAGAATTTTTCGGTTGTAACAAAGGAAATGTGCCTGCCCGACACTCCGATTGCGATTGGCGCTTAAGACTTAAGCGCTTGGTCTTAGCGCCGAGGCGTATGGGGGAAGTGGTTAGGGGGCTTGCAGCAAAGGGGCTAGGCCCTTAATATAAAGTTAAAAAGTGGGTTTTGGCCCATTTTTAATGAATTTTAAGGCCCATAAAGGGTAACGATAAGGGAGAGAAGGGGAATTTTAGCCAAACAAAGGGCAAGGGCAGGATTCAAAGGGGATTTTGGGTATGATTTTGAGGGTAAAGGGGGACTTAGAGGGAAAAAGGAGGACTTTGTCAAAGGGGGGAAAAAGGGTAAAATGGGGCATTTTGTAGAGGTACAAGGGGCAAATGAAGGTCCTTTGGGGCACAATTTTTAGCAATCAGTGAGGCTCATAGACTCTATAACAGCAGAGGGCAACAGTCAAAGGCAGGGAACATAAAAGGCTTCAAGGATGATGAGTTTTCAAGGGAAATTCATTCCTTGAAGGCTCACAAAACAATCTAGCCCCTTGCTTTCTTGTCAAGGAATTTATAAGGGGCTAACAGTGGCTCCACATGGGGATGGATTCTTCTTGAAGGAGTCAAGAATTTAGAAATGATCTTTGGTGTAGGCCAGATGCCTACTGCTTGAGCCACCTTTCTTCTTTGATTTTTAGCTGCCACAAATATGATATATCAGCAGAAACATTCCCAAACAATCTACCTACCCATCCTACAATCCTAGCATTTTTTCTTCTAGGGTGCATTTGAACTAGCAGACCCTTTACATCATTTATTTTTACAAACAGGAAAATAAAACTATTCTAGTTTTACCCTTATTGCTCCATGAGACCAGATTAGACTGTTGGTCTCACATGTTTCTCTACCTAATCTAATATCTGCTGGGATTAAACTGTCCAGCAGATTTCTTCTCTATATTCTACAACAGAAATTTAAAAACAGCCAAACTAGGGTTAGACAGTCTAGATTGCTGTAGATCCAAGGCATAAAGACAGTTGCACATGGACAGAAATTTGTAGAAAACTGAAACAAAATTTTGAAGGCTTGAAATTTGAAATCTTTGAAGCATCCTTCTTTCCTTTTGTGACTCAGGTTTTGAGCTTGTTTGAGTCACTCTTTTCTTCATTTTCAGCTCTGGTTTTGGGCATGTTAGAGCTGATTCTTCTTTCTTCTTTGTTGGTCCAAATTTTGGGCATGTTAGGACCAGCTACTTTGCTTATTTTGGCTCAGGTTTTAATCATATTAGAGCCAATCTGTGCACTTCAGAGGTTCATGTTTTGAGCATGTCTGAACCCCTTCTTTTCTCCCTGTTTTTTTTTTTTTTTGAAACATTTTTTTCTCTTTTTCCTGAAAACAAAAACTGCAATGGTATGTACAATGGAAATGAAAACTGGAAAATCAGCAGAAGTAGTGTTTTAGCATCTTTCCATTGACAGGACCCCCAAACAGCTCTGTACCATCTAATTCTTGTAGGAAAAAAGCATTTGGAACCACAGTGGCCTGGATGATGTATGGACCTTGCCACAAACTGTCAAACTTGTCGTGTTTTCCTTTGTCCTCTCTTCTTGAGTCCCACTTCAGAACTTTATCCCCAATTTTGAAATCAACAGCCTTGGTTCTCTTGTCAAACAACTTCTTTACATTCTCTTGAACTTTGACAGCTCTATTATAGACCTCTTCCCTTGTTTGCTGGAGGTGAATCGTTTGATTTATCCTTCTAATCATGCTAGCTTCTTTTGTCTGTATCTCTTGGACAAGTTTGGTTACCGGTACCCTAAGGCTAGTAGGGAAAACTACTTCTGTTCCATAGACAAGCTGGTATGGTGACATGCCAATGGATTTCTTTGTTGTAAGCCTGTCATCCCACAAGGCATGCACTAACTTGTTATGCCATGACTTTTTGTTCTCTTCCAGCAGCTTTTTGATGATGGCCACTAGGCTCTTGTTTGATGATTCAGCTAAGCCATTACCTTGAGGGTAATAGGCAGTTGAATGACCAAGTGCTATTTGATACCTGTGACAAAAATCAACCATTTTCTTGGATCCAAAAGCAGCAACGTTATCGGTGATTATTTTCCTTGGGCAACCAAACCGAGAGAGGATATGACCTTCTAGGAACATAATGATGATTGAATCTGTGGCATTCCTATTAGGTATGGCCTCTATCCACTTAGTGAAATAATCTGTGGCAGTTAAGATCCATTTTTTCTGTGCAAAAGAAGCTGGGTGAATTTCTCCTATGAAATCTAGGCCCCATTGCATAAAGGGACCTTCCATAGTGATGGGTTGTAAAGGGAGGGGGAGAAGTTTTCTCTTGCCTTCAAAAATCTGGAATTTATGGTAGGAAATTTTCATTTTATGGACATCATTGAAGAGTGTGGGCCAATAATATCAAGCCCTGAGTATTTTGTTGGCAGTGGCTTTCCAGCTCACGTGGCCTCCACATTCTCCAGCATGGAACTCTTGTTTGATTCTTTCAGCTTCAGCTTCAGGCAAATATTTAAGCAATAGGCCATTTGGATTTTTCCAATATAAGTTTTCATTCAGAATGCAGTAATTTCTAGCTTTTAGTTTTATGAATCTGGCCTTAGTATTTGACAGTTCAGGTGGAGCATTGAGCTTGGTGAGCACATAAAGGATATCAGAATACCATGGAGAGTTCTGAAACTTCTCGTCAACAGTGGGATCAGGCAGTCCTTCCTGCTCATCCAAGGCATTCACCATGTTAATTTCAAGGGCCTACATATTTGATTCAGCCATTAATTTAGCTAAGCCCTGCCCTTTGATTAGTTTGGTGGGTTTTATCTCAAGGTCGTATTCTAAAATCACAGCAATCCATTTGCCCCTCTTTCCATCAGGGTCTTGGGACAATATATCTTTGACTACTATGTTAGGCACATAAGCTATGGTATGAGAATGCAATATGTACACCCTAAAGTATTTTAAGGCCTTGACTAAGGCATAGGCCTGTTTTTCCATTATGTTGTATTTCAAGGGTGCATCCCTTAGTGCTTTACTGAAAAAGGCAATTGGCTATTCCATTCCCTCTGGATTTTTCTGCAGTAAAACTGCAGCTACTGTGTGCTCAGAGGCAAATGAAGATATCAGGAAATCTTTTGAGAAATCACGGCTAATCAAAACAGGAGCTTGGGTGAGTGCAAGTTTTACTGATTCAAAAGATTGTTTAGCTCCAATAGTACATTTAACTCCTACACCTTTCTTCAGCATGTTAGTCATATTCCTAAGGTGTTCATCTAGGTTGGGAATAAACCTCCTAAGGAATTTAATTTTCCCAATGAAGGACTGTAATTCTTTGATTTTTCTCGGGGGTGTGATTTGTAGTATTCCCTCAACTCTTTGTGGATCTATCATAATTCCCTTTTCAGATATAATGTGGCCAAGAAGCTTTCCTTCTTGCAGCCCAAATACAGTCTTTTTAGGATTCAGTGACAGACCAAACCTTCTACATTTTTCAAACACTCTTTTTAGATGTTCTAGGTGTTCTTCCTCAGTCTTGGAGTAGATTGTTATGTCATCCAAATAGATGACAATAAAGTGTCCTATTTCATCTGAAAAAGCTATATCCATTGCTCTTTGGAAGGTTGCACCAGTGTTCATCAGTCCAAAGGGAATTTTAACATACATAAAGGTGCCCCAGGGAGTGGTAAAAGCTGTTTTGAGTTGATCTTCTAGGAGTACTAAAACCTGGTTGTATCCTGAAAAACCATCCAAAAGAGAAATCCTTTTTGAGCCTACTACCTGCTGTAGAATGTGTTCCATTTTTGGCAAAGGGTAATTGTCTTTGAGTGAGGATCTATTAAGATTTCTGAAGTCTATACACAGTCTGATTTCCCCTGTTTTCTTTCTCACAGCCACTAAATTCGAAACCCAATTAGAGAACCTCACAGGAACTATTATGCCTACCTCATACATCTTTTTAATCTCTTTTTCAATTGCAGGCAATTGTTTTGGGTTTATCCTACGAAGTTTCTTCTTGAAAGGTTTTTGATTTTCCTTTAAAGGAATTTTGTGTTGTATGATATTCGTGTCATAAGCTTTTAAATCCTCATAACTCCACGCAAACACGTCAATAAATTCCTTAAAAAGGTCAATGTATTTATTCTTCATTTTTGAGGGTAAGGATTTAGCCAATTTAATCATTGTGGGCCTATCTTCTGTGCCTATATTGCATTCTTCAACGTCAGAGTCCGTGTGCTCTATGGTAGGCTTTTTTGCTACATCGTCAAAGTCAAAAAGGTCTTCTAACGGCGCCAGACCTCAAGGTAAGTTCTTATCTTTGGCCTGCAACACCTCGACTTCTTCATTTTCTGCGTTTTTACATTCTGTGGTTGAAATTCCAGTTTCTTCATTTAAAGCGTATATTTCTATGTTTCCGGGTGGTTTTTCCTCATCTGAGGGTTCCTCACTTAGGCAGCTATCACTAGTCACAGAGTCTGAATCAGAAAACTCAAACTCGTTCCTGCCTATTAGGAAATCTTTAATCTGTTTATCGCCCTCAAAGACCTGCCAGTATTTGTCATTATCTGGCACTGCAGGTCTGAATTTGGTCTGTATCATGATTTTCTGGTCATTTGGAGTCTTAGGGTATGAACTAGCCAGGCACGCTAATCCGTTTGCAATGACGTTTTGACTCCTAGGGAAAAACACTAATTCGTACTCAACAAATGTTTTCAATATATCCATGGCGTCATTCCTATATGCCCTCAACCTAGGGTGTTTGGTTGTGTATTCACCGTTCACCTATTTTATAACCAGCTTAGAGTCTCCCCGCACGGTTATCTTACGGGCTCCTAATTTATTCAATAGATTTAAACCTAGAATTAGAGCCTCGTATTCTGCAATATTGTTTGTGCATTTGAAGTGCAGGTTGCAGGCGTGGCTCTCTGCGTAATCACTCTCTGTGTTATGTAACCACACCCCGGCTCCAGCAGTTCTTCTTGTGCAGGACCCATCGAAATTCATCTCCCACAGGGGTTCATTCTCGGTTTTGTTATCATTTCTTTCCCTATGGCTGGGTTCGCCATTATGTTGTGTTGCAGATTCTGCACTATGTTGTGGGCTATTTAGTTCTTCGTGTGATGTATGAGTTTGTGAGGGATGAATAGTTGGCTGTTTGCATTCGTTTTCCTGTTTGGTTCGTATCTCTATTTCAGTGCACTGTCTAGGGTTTCCTTCTTCATTTTCCTCTAAATCCAGGGTGGCCATTATGTTAAAGTCCATGGGCTCTGTTTCCTTGTTCATGTCTTTGTTTTGGGATTCTGACCCTTCTAAGGATTCATAATTACAAAAGATGAAGGAGTCAAGGTCTGTATGTACAGAGTATAAAGGTGAGTTTTCTGGCTTTTCGGGGCTGCTGACCAGAAATTTCATTTGTGCCTCCCTGTATAGTCTTCTTAGTTGGCTAAAAGCAGGGATTGTGGCATATGCCCCATCCATCTGCATTGTGCCCTGCAGCTTGGCTCCCCATGATCTAGATAGTAACATGCCATACTTGGGTGGCACATCTGCCACCACAACCTCCATGACCATACATTTAGCAGGAATCTGAGTAAGACTCACACACAGGTCTTTATTTATGCCAAGGCATTTTACTCTGCTAGAGTCGAATGAGTATAAATCTTTGTAAGGACGGGTTATCTCTAGGCCTAGCCTTTCCATGACTACCTTAGGCATTAGGTTGTGTGATGCTCCAGAATCATGCATCGCATTATGAAGAATCTTATTATGAATGTTGAGACTGATATAAAAAGGTGAAACTACCCCCTCCTAAAACTTCCCTTCTATCTTTGGACCAAACAGAAGGGCTGGTTGATCATCACTCAGATTTACAGTGTCAATATTCTCACCTAGGTTAAAAGCTTTCAAAATCTAGCCTTTATATACATCCTGAGTGGCCAGCTCAGAGAGTGGTACAGATATTTTAATTTTTGCAATCTCACTTTCCAGATTGAAAGTGGGTTGACTCTTTGGAATGCTCGACTCTGTTTTGTTAGCCATTGCCTTGGTGGCTGAATCAACGTGTTGATTCTCATTATGTACAGGGTTAGGGATTGTTTTATCAGGAGCACTAACTACAGTGCTAGTGCTGCTAGTGGGTTGGCTTTGTTTATCAATTTGTTGGTTGTCTTTTTCTTTGTTTTTCCCAGCACCCTCAGCTGCTGATTTGTTACTTTCAGCAGTTGCTTTAGAAGATTTCTCAAGCCTTTTCTTAATGGTGATCTCAGGAGCTTTGGTTTTGGAACTGTCTTGGCTCTTTTTGCTCCTAAGTTCATATTGTTCCCTGACCTGCATGATAGCATCTTCAAATCCAAGTCTATAATCTTCAGATTCTAATATTTCCTCATCCCAGTATGAGGGTGAGGGCTAATCTTCCTCCGAATAATAGTTATGGATTGAGTTCTCTATTTCAAACATGTTTATTGTATTCCCTTCAGACTCTTCTATGATTCCCTCATCCTCATCTAGGAAGTTTTCTTGAAATGGGGGAATAACTTTCTGATCTGACTCTCTTTGTCTGTTGGGAGTGTTATTATTTCTTCTAAAGTTCTGGTTCTAGTTTTTGTTTTGATTGCTAACTGTGACAACCATTTTTTCCATCATTTGTTATAGTCTTTCCACGTTTTTGGATAAACGGTCATATTTGGGATCAGATGTGGAAGCTACAGCGTCATCTCTATATGTTACCCTCTTCTCAGCTCTCAATCTTTCTCTTTTCTCAATCAGATTAGCCTCTACACTCACTGCTCCTTTTTGCATGTCTTCCAACGTGTTGTAATCTCTCTCCATAAGCTGGTAGGCCATGTCAGCATCAAAGCCCTCAGGGTATTTCATTAAAGCCATGCCTTAGGGAGGTTTCATATGTGGAGGGAGAGCATTATAGATGCTGTTAAACCTCGTTGAGTAATCATGGACACTCTCTCCTACGTTTCTTTTAATGTTCATGTACTCTGCTAGGAGTTGGCGAGGATTAGCCTTAACTTCCCATTTGTTTATGAAGGTCTGATATAGAGTTGGGAGGTCTCGGATACTACCAGGAGGCAAGCTCTTAAACCATTTCTTCACATCACTTCCTAAGCTCTGGGAAAAAATTCTCATTTTGATTGTATCACCATCAATTTCCATGTAATCAAAAGAATCTTCCATCTTATCTACATGTTGTTGGGCTGTGATGGACTCCTTTGCAGTGAAGTGTGGGATCTTTGATTGATAATCATTTGGTAAGGGTACTAGAGGCTGGGGTAAAACCAAAGGCGCATACCAGGTTGCCATAATGATGTTCTGATGAGGTAGAGGGTTGACTTGAGCAGCTGGTATATGGATGATAGGGACACTAGGACCAGCAGAAGTTTGTTGAGCAGATTTAGGGTGGCAGAGCCCCAAGTTTTGAATGAAGTGAATATCAGGAGGTGTAGATGGAGGGGTTTCTTTGTCCCTAATTTGTTTACCACTTTGAGGTGGTGAATCAGGAAACTCAAGGTCTGGCTAATCTGGAACACTGAATGACCTAGTTCTTGGTAATCTATTGGGTAGGTCTAGGTCGAGATGAAAGTGTGATAGAGCTATAAGGTCTTCTGGTGCAGAGTTAGCTCTATAGATGTGACTGGAAATAGTTGATCTTCTAGGTGTAGGTGATTTCCTGAGGACGCTCTCAGGGTTATCAACTATTTCAGGTGGGTTTGGGTCAGGATAAGCTCTTGTGTGAATGGTTCTGAAAGCCAGAATGTTGTTTTCAAACCAAGCATCTTACCCCTATTTGTTGCTTCTATTGTGTTTGATGTTGTATGGAGGTTGGTCTCCTAGTGGAGTCTTATGTGAAACCAAGATAATCAGCAGGCCTACTGACCACCAGTGGAGTCTTTTAATTGTTAAGGAACTATGGAGTCGTCAGGTGGAAGGTTTAGGGTGTTCTAAAGGGTACACTGTCCACCACAGTGCTTCTGAAATATCCCCTTTCAAGGATATCCCGAAAACACAACAAACTCTAACCAGAGATTGACTGGGAGGGCATTTACCAGATATGTCACCTCTGAAAGAGGATGAGATCTAGAGGCTACCTGGCCCTTTCCAGACTCTGCCTAAGAGTATGGGAGAAACACAACAAATGATAAGTGGAAAATAAGTGTAAGTGTTTCACTACCAACCTAACCAGAGATTGAAGGTTTCTAAGGTTCTAATGATGTAGTAAGGTGGAAACACTTAGAAAGTCCCCAGTGGAGTCACCATTATGTTGGGGTTCCCATGTTTTGGCCAGGTTGACAAGACCAAAAGATGAGACAACATCATAACCACTTTCAAACCTTAGGATCTAGCCCTCCTAGGTCCAGAGAGGGATCTCTCTATGATTATCAAAGGTATCTGTCTTTGAGGCTTGAATTTAAGATGTTAGGCTAGTTATAGGCACAAGGTTTGTTCATTTGATTTTTTATGTTTGGTTGTTGGGAATCAAAAACGAAGGGTTCAATATAAGACAAGGCAAGGCAAAGAGGATTTTAGGCAAAGGGAGATAAAATCAGTGAGTATTCAAGACCATTGGGCAAATGGAGTCAAGAAAGGTTTTACTTGCTGTTCAATAGGCAGGCTTTTAGTTGGGCTAGTCATCTAAAGCATTGGATCCTAAAATGATAGGTGGAAAGAAACAATAAGGAAATAAGGTGAAAGAAAGAGAGAAAACCAATTTCTGTCTATAGATCAGGTCAGACGTCATTTAACTCCATACCTGCTTGGACATAATCAAAGGCAACTCTCAAAGGAAGGCAAAGGAGAAAACTGAGGGAACTTAGAAATGTTGAATTAACTGAAAGGGATCCTAGTGAGACAGAGACAAAGTTCTAAACTCCCAGTGTTCCCAATTAATTCAATTAAATCCTAACAAGAACATCTAAGAAACATATTCATTAATTCATACATCAGCTAGCAGGCGATGACATCCACTACACTGGTTAAACCAATTGAAATCTATTCTTAGATAACACATTAAGCAGAAAACATTGAAGGCAAGGAGAGCAGAAACATAGGGTACCTAACAAGGGTAAATCCTATGCCAGATTTCTGATGCAAGCCAAAAGAAATGTAATGAAATGAAATAAAATACAGAGACAAAAAAACATCACCACTGCTTTAGATCAGGATCCAAAGAAATGTGCTTTTCATATTAAGAGAAACACCAATCAGGTACATCATTTTCCAATAGCTTGAAATTCAGTTTGAAAACATACTCCTCAGCCTATCTTACAACTTTACACAGTGAACATATCTCAAGAGAAACTGCTTGCAATTCTCTGATATCTCATCAACAACCTTTACAATAATTTTCTCATGAGTCTTATAGCTGAAAGATAGCAGAGGAGGTAGGTGAAGAACTAAATGAAGAATTAAAACTCAGAAAGGAAAGAGGGCCGAAGCCCATCCTGTTTTAAATTCTCTACATTTATCTCTGGTAACTTTTGGAAGAAGGAATGGCCTTCTTCAGCTTCCATTTACTCCGGTATGGTCCCGATGTACCCTGGCTGTGGTACTCTGAAGTACTTTGGTGAATAAACAAAAGGATGAGTAAAAGACGGTGAAGTCTGCCATACCGCATTAACAACTGCTCTGGTAGCTAAGGACTATGGTCAAGGCGGAAATATTCTCTGGAACACGGCATGGAATAGAAACAGTATTGGCCTTTTGACCTTTAGAACAATATGCTGATGTGAAACCTTGATAGTTTTGTTTTTTGTGCGCTGGTTTGCCTCTGACATGCGAAATCTATGCTTTAAAGGCTCTGTAGAGGACTCATAGAGTTTCAACTCTGTTCCTTTAATGTTGGCCCTGTTATATGTCTTCTCAGCCATTTTCTCCATGAGTTTGGCTCTTGAAAACGGTCCTTTCCTGTTTCTCTATAACTGTACAGAGACTGAAGATCATGGAGGTCTTACGCTATTTGTACCCTGCAAAACACGAAACTTAGTTATGAAATCCAATGCACGGGAGGGAGGATGGATACAGAGGGCCGAGGAAATGATAGCGCGGCAGTGGTGGTTTTAAATGGAAAACGATGAACAATGCAGTGAAATGGTGAAAACAACAAATAATAGGGTTTGGTGTGAAAATGCTTGAGGGTCGTTCGATCATGATCTGGAGGCGTAGATCGACGGCGGGAATTGAACAGAGGGATGATTTATGAACATTGGCGGAATGAATATAAAACATTAAACTTTAGTGTAAAATACGAAAACTTGGACTTTGGTGGAAATGCAAAGGAATGCGATGAAATGCAATGGAAATGCGATGGGAAATGACCGTACGAGGTGGGACCCATATGGAAATCGCAATCGCAATCAGAGCGAGGAGAAGAGATATATATATATATATATATATATATATATATGAAACAATATTTCTGATGCAATTAGAAAAACCCCTTTGTATATGAAATAAAACCAAAATTCGGGTTTAACAAAGGAAAAACCCTTTATTTTATGAATGGGCGGAGGTATGGTATGGTGGGCCCGGGGTCAATCGCATCGGAGATTGGGAGTGGGAGTAATCGCAATTGCAAACGGGAGGATGTGCGATGTGATCAATCGGAGGGGAAAGCGATCAGAGGGGAGGTGCGATCGGAGTGATCGGGAGAGGAGTTGTGATCGGGTCAATCGGAGAGATGGTGCGATTGGGCAGATCGGAGGTCGAAGCGATCGGAGGTGGACATGCGATGCGATCAATCGCATCGCAAACATTTGCGATGAACCGATTGGGGGATGCAACATAAATATTGCGATTGCGAAGACTTGCGATTAGCGCGGGCCGTCTGATCTACGTGTAGATCAATGGTGCGGAACACAACGGAGGACTTAACAACAAAATACAATCGCATCGGAGTTTTTTGGTTGTAACAAAGGAAATGCGCCCGCCCGACACTCCGATTGCGATTGGCGCTTAAGACTTAAGCGCTTGGTCTTAGCGCCAGGGCGTATGGGGGAAGTGGTTAAGGGGCTTGCGGAAAAGGGGCTAGGCCCTTAATATAAAGTTAAAAAGTGGGTTTTGGCCCATTTTTAATGAATTTTAAGGCCCATAAAGGGTAACGATAAGGGAGAAAATGGGAATTTTAGCCAAACAAAGGGCAAGGGCAGGATTCAAAGGGGATTTTGGGTATGATTTTGAGGGTAAAGGGGGACTTAGAGGGAAAAAGGAGGAATTTGTCAAAGCGGGAAAAAAGGGTAAAATGGGGCATTTTGCAGAGGTACAAGGGGAAAATAAAGGTCCTTTGGGGCTCAATTTTTAGCAATCAGTGAGGCTCATAGACTCTATAACAGCAGAGGGCAACAATCAAAGGCAGGGAACATAAAATGCTTCAAGGATGATGTGTTTTTAAGGGAAATGCATTCCTTGAAGGCTCACAAAACAATCTAGCCCCTTGCTTGCTTGTCAAGGAATTTATAAGGGGCTAACAAGTGGTATCATAGCATAATCTTGGCTCAACATGTGCATCTTAAGCCAATATGTCATTAGAAGAAGGAGATACTCTCACAGATAGAGAGAATAGGTATCTCAGAAGAATACATCAAAATTTTGATTATACATATGATAAGGAAGACAAGGCCAAAACCCCTTTATTAGGAGAAGATTAGGAGAAGGAGTATCTAAAGCTTCTTCTTCAAAATATGCAACACATTGCTAGAGAAATAAAGGAGATGAGGATGGATAGATACAAGGAATCCCATAAAGGGTTTCTACATGGTGAAGGCTCCTACATTTCTCATCATTGGAGTGATCAACCAGTGAAGCAGCAGCAAATTTCCCAACTCTCTACAATGCCTACATTATTAGCAGTGGGAAATGAGGGTTTCAAGAACAAGAAACTCTTGAAGACTATTTCATGGAGTAGGAGTCTCAATCTCATAGATTCAAGGATCACTTTAGTTTTCAAGAATTTTGTCAGATCAAGGACAATAGGAGACCCAGGCATCAGCATAGAGGTGAAGGATTCATACATAATCATGATCTACACCGAACTATGGGAAGATTTTTCTTGCTCAACTTTGATGGGTCATTTAAATTCACTTCCAAATCATGGGTAGAGAAGCTAGACATATACTTCCAGCTAAATAGTACAAGAGATGGAGGCCATCAAGATAGTAGCGCTACATCTTGAGGGTGAGGCACATGATTGGTGGTTTCATGGCTTGTCTACATGGGTCATGCCAATGTGACTGCATATTTAGAGTTCACAAGGAGATTGGTGGAGAGGTTTGATCAAAGAGACCCGGAGGCACCTTTCATGGGGCTATCAAATCTCAAACAATCAGGTAATCTAGAAACTTATATTTCTGAATTTCTAAAATTTTCTGTTATGGTTCCTAATTTATTTGCAACAAGAAGGGTCTATATGTTTATTGATGGGTTACTAGAACCTCTTCATGGGTTGGTTAAGTATACCAAGCCCACTACCCTTCAAGATTCCATTGAAAGGGGCAGATATCTACAAGATGCCTTGCCAAAAGCAAAGGAAAAATTTCAGCAAAAGCCCACTTTTCCATCCAAGGAAAGGATGAGAAGGCTCCTCTTTCAAAGGAGAGCCAAACTAAAGTACCTCTTAGTGATGATGTTCGAAGAGACTTGAGGAGAAGGAAGCTTTGCTTCACATGCCAAGAATCATGGGCACCTGGACATAGATGTGTAGCAGGGAAGTCACACTATATAGAGGTATTTTCAGATGATGAGGAGGAGGAAGAAGAATACCTAGAAGGAGGTTACAGCGCTGGAATATCAGGAGATGATCCACCACCATCAGAAGGTGAGAAGAGAGAATTTTCCCCAATTGGAGGGACTCTTGTATCATTGAGAGTAGTACCAGAGTATCAGAACACTTCCACAGAGAAAACAAGGCTGCATTTTCACAGTGGAAGCAAGACTCTAGAAATCCCATCTATTATGAATATGACTTTGGTCCATGAGACATCACTATTTAGTGGAAAACCACCTGGGAGGCCACCTGATCGGGAGTTGATGAGGGATGTCTCACAACATGTTGCACCACTCATAGATCTAGGAGGAGTGGGAGCATTGGGAAGTCATTTTACAATGCAAAGAGTTTGGGGTAGACTCAAGGAGGAGGGAGACATTCTACAAACATCATCATTGCCCACTCTCACACCATATCTTGCGCTGAGAGAGGATACTACCCGGATGGAGGATGGCACCATCATGGTGCAAGGAGACTATTCCTTGACTTTGGAGGCTCAGAAGATGTTCTCACTTGGGGAGAAATCTTCCACACATGGTAGAGGATGGTGGCCACTCATGAATAATTTGGCCAAACTCAGGAAGTTTTGGATAGGTGATAACTTCCCATGGAATAATAACCTCCAAAAGCTTCAACCTTTACTTGAGCATGAGTAGCTACAAGAGTAGCAGCAAAGGAAGGATAGCAGCATCCCGGTATGTGACTTTCACATGGGAGATGTCAAAGAGGAGGACAACCACATGAAAAATGTTTTATATGATAGATCATCAATGCTGCCACTATGGAGGATAGATCCATATTGAAAATCCTAGATGTTGGTGGATTATTCCAAGGATCTTTTTACTTGCATGATACTTGATGGCCAGCTACTAGAGGAGGGATATTCAGTCAAAGATGAGGTCATCTATTATCATGGTAAGATCTTCTTATCTAGATCATCCAAGCTCAAGGAGAAGTTACTACATGCAACACATGAATATTTTCTCTTTATTCACACTTATTCCATGAGGGCATACCATACTATCATGGATGGGTTTACTTGGGAAGGCTTTGAAGAGGATATATATCAGCATTTGAGGAGATGCATGGATCATGTAGAGATGGAGGAGATACATGGCTATTTGAGGGAGTTATCACAAACACCTCTTTCCTCTTTAGGAATGAGAGGGGATCCATCTATGAGCCACTCCATTAGTATGACTGGAAAATATGGTAAGGATCATGTCTTTATGCATAATGATTTATATGATGAAAATTTTCATTCCTTTACCATACATGTGTAGGCCATTGTTCCAAGGGGGAGCATTATTCCTTATAAACTTCATGGCCAACTTGGATCCATAAACTATGTTGAGCATGGCCACTCCCTAGGAGGATATAGGGAGATGATTTACCATTCTGGGTGCACTCCAAAGGCACCAAACATTTCTCACCTTCTCAAAGCATGTGAGAAGACTATGGTAGAAAGTAAGTGGAGGGGAAACTGTAGTGCTCAACTTAGTGTTCCTAAATTGAGGTCATAAATTGTCAACAGGATGATAAACCTCAGTGATGAGGTGACTTTAATATATACCTCATTCTAATTTTCTCTTTCATTTATTGGTATTTTCAGATCTTTTGTTTTATGGTTTTATGTTAAAAAGGAAAAGAACTAAGTGTTGGTAAAGAGAAGTGGATGGTTACACTAAAGCAGAGCAAAACTTATTCTAAACTATGTATGACACTAAAGAACATAAAATGCAAAGCTTGATAATGAATCCTAGTAAGGAAATAAATCACAATATGAACTCAATAACTTATAGCATGAACTCATCCAATTCATTCATTAGGAATATGTTGGAAAAGTTTTGAGAAAAGGACAAGTTTAGTACAAATGAGGCTCTCCTAAGTACACAATCATCGTACAATATTACAAAGAATCTCATTCATGGCTAGAATTTTATTGGAACACAATTGAAAAGATTATTTGTAACACAACAATATTTCTACTCTGAATTGACTTGTAATGCTAAGATTATTCCATTCTGTAGCTCATCTTGTCACTACTAAGCCTCATCTGAAAGTTAGAGATTTTCTATAATAGTTTTGGGAAAAAGGCTTATTTGTGAAATTGCAAAAGATTGTAGAATGATCAAGGCCTTAAACTGATATCACTAATTCATTCTTGTCCATATGATGATGCATTAATAGAAATTCAGAACAAGATTATTTTGTAAGCAATGAAGGCCGTGAAGTCTAATTTTGATAGTCAACACAACTTAAAGAACAATGGATGACACTGAACTAGAATGCAATTGATCGAACTTGAAACACAGTAATCACAATTAAAATAGAATGATTTTAGCCTAATTTTGAAATACAGTGAACCGGAACTGAACTATAATGTCACTAATCTAACTTAAAGTACAGTGAACAGAATTATACTAGAGTGCCATTATCAAACTTGAAACACGGTGACAGAATTAAACTAGAGTAACATCTACATCCGGAGTATTACAACTAGACTAAAGATGCAACTAATCACTGAAATGTTTCAGCTCTATCTCATTCGGGATTAGTGGTATTTTGGAATAGTTTGTAGAATAGGACTGGATGCAACATGTTATGTAAATGAGCATGAAAGCATAAAATTCAACAAAACACAACAAAGCTCTAAAACACCACAGCTATGTCTCATTCGAAATTAGTGATATTTTGGAAGAGTTTATAAGATCATGACTAGCTGTAGAAACTCATGTAATTGAGCATAAGAACGTAAAAATAACTCCTAAAATACTACAGTTACACCTCATTCGACATTAGTGATATTTTGGAAGAGTACGTAAGAATGAGACTAAACTGTAGCATCCAATGCAAGTGAATATAAAACGCAAAGTTCAGAAAGTCAATTGAACTAGGAATGCAATGAGGATAAGTTACTTATCTAAATCATATGAACAAAGCTTCTCAGGTAGCAGGGGCCCTCTACCACCTGAGTAGCACGCAAATCTACTCAACATTGACTCAACTCGTGCAATAAAATGATGTTTATTTCATTAAAGGAGAAATTCTTCAAAATAGAGGATTACGTCTTCTGAGATCTAGCAACAAAACAAAATCTAACCAGTCGTTTCTCTGTCTCCCGAGTCATACTTATAATGAAGTTACATAACTACTCTTGCGAAAAACAGGGATAAGTGTCTTTCCCACTTCTAATCAAATAAAAACTCTTATTAACAGTCGTGTACTTTACCACGGACATCTGTAGAGTCCATGTCTTGATAGGAGACTGCTTCTCCTCTACGTGCATAACCACTTGAAGACTTTAACGCAGACTTCGTGGGGAGCAAGAGATGATGGGGAAGTGTTGTGGATTTCACCCATATGCCTTTTTCTTTTCAGTGACACCTGGAACCTACATAAACATGAGGATGGATGTAGAACAGACGACTGGCTATGGAATGCCTGTATTCTGTAGCCGAGTCTTAGTCAAAAATTACTACACCAACAAAATCATGAAAATATAACAAGTTAGTCATTATATAAATTCTTAAAGCAAATTTAATTAATATTATTGATTATTTAAGCCTGTAATTGATGAGGGACAAAGAAAATGAAGTAGAATGTGGTGAAAGAGAAAAACATCTTTGAAAACCAACGAAACCTTTTACTTATTCATATCGAGCGGTGAGGAGATATACTGCGTTGGTTCCACATGTGGGACTATGATCCACCTCCATTATTGCATATAGTTGTTTATGTGTACTTGGTTTTGATCCCATACATTGATGACGTCCTTATTCTTTTTATGGGAATGATTGGAGGGAGGATGGAAGGATTGGATGTGCCCTTTGGGAGAGATATTCTCTATGTTTATTATGCTACATGTTTCATGGAGAAAATTGGGCAAACCATGATTGATTCATTGGGTCGTTTGCTTCCTTGTGGGATGAGTCATTTGCATCTCATAAGAACTTGGGAGGATAATTTCATGGAGGGATTGATTGGGAGACACTTGGCTTATGAGGAAAATTTATCACATGAAGGTGTCACCAATGGAGGAGGAGAATATTTGCAGCACTCACCTTTGCAGTTGCTTGAGGAAAAGCAAATTTGGGAGGGGAGGACTGTAATATTCCCAATTATCCATGAGCTAGTTGGAATATTAATTTTTTCTTTTGCTTCTTAATTTGCTGAATAAGAGGGTATGGAGACCCATACATCTCCTTAGTAGGAATAAAATCACTGCTAATGTGAAAATAGGTCACTTTAGTGGCTTGATAAAGCACCCTTATGTGTGAAAAGGGGCTAGAGGACATAGACTAGGTCAACTTTGACCAAATCAACAACGTTGTCATGGAGGAGTGGCATTCATTATGGGACAACACAGTTTTGGAGGGAGAATCCATGCATGGAAGTACTGCCTTTAATGGGTGGGGCCAAGGGTGAGGAAGCTCACCACTTATATAAGGAAGAGGATTGAAGCCATAGATCGTTATGTTATGTTTTGATATTTTTGATTTTATGGTATGTTTAGACTTGTTTCTCTTCAATTGTTTAGCTAAGATTGCAGTGTTGTTTAGCACAGGGTGTTCTCGAGTGGGAATCCCACCTCTATCCTTAAGGGACTTCTAGTTCCCACTCAGGAAGATTATTTGCACTATATTTCCACATTCAGGCATTAGGCCAAGCTCCATCTTTCATCTACAACACAGTTTCTATTGAGAGATGTGTTGAGTTGCAGGTTGCAGCAGTGGAGAATACATCTAGGTGATTTTTGAGCTGTTTGTTAGTGGAGGAATGTTTCCTTCCATTGGGAGCCTAGTGAGGAAGGCCCTTGAGCCTTATTGTGACATTCGTCACCAAGCCACACTATCATTTTCCCCTACAGTGCAGTTTTTGTCTTGGACTGCGTTATTTTAGGGAGGAGTTGCATGGGTGGTTTCAATACACCATTTGGAGAGGAGATTTTCTAGTGAAGAGATCAGCCTTCCATCTATAGGATCCATTGGAGGAGGCTACATTAATTTTTATATCATATCAGCCACATCTTTCCAGTTTTATTTGTGCAGTGAATCTTCATCCCTAGGGCTTGATTCATTTATTGTATATTGATGTATTTCTGAAAACCCTCTTGGGTTTCTTGTTGGAGGTTGTATAGAGCCTAGATCTTCATTTTCTGTATCTTTTGAGGCATATATCAGCCATTCATTTTTTGTATATTCATTTTTTGTAGCAGTGCGTATATGACTACGCTATAGTAGTCTTCCGACATTTTGATATATTAACAGCACCTCTTTCTTGAGGGATTTATCTATTGGAGGCTTGTTGTATATTTTTATATGCTTTGTGGCCCATTATATTATACATGTTTGTTGTTGTTATGATGAATAAGAAGGATCCATATTGGTCTCATATTTTGATGTGATGTTTACACTGCTATTTCCAGCATTTTTTCCTATATTCCTGCTTTTCCCATTTGGGAATATTACATACAATGATGGAGTCCTTTGAAAACAAATTCAATCACGTAGGCACTCTTGAATCTATTACATAGTATTTGTACTCTTTAATCTATTACAAATTATTTCTTCTTCAGGATTTATTATTTGCTACCTCTCAGCAATGTAACTTCTTTCGCTAATGTAAGTGTTGAACAAGGCCCGTGATGATGCAGGAAGTAGTGCTCAAAATTTTTATCAGAGAGTAATAATTTGAAGGAAATGGTTACAACTGGTTCAAAAGTAAGTTTTATTAACATATCACAGATGACTGCTTGTGTGGGATAACAAAATGTGGAAGAAAAACGAATTCCATATGGATTTGATGGTAGAACTCTTCCCCATTTTTTAATGGATGATAAAGGTCTAGAAAGTTGTGGGTTTGTGGATAACACTTATCTTCATGGCCTAACTCCACAGGAGTTCTTTTTCCACACAATGGGAGGCAAAGAAGGTTTGATAGATATTGCTATGAAGACTTCAGAAACAGGGTACATACAGAGGCGTCTTGTAAAAGCTATGGAGGATATCATGGTTAAATATGATGGAAATTTTAGGAAATCACTTGGTGATGTTATTCAATTTCTATATGGTGAAAATGGTATGGATGTTGTTTGGATTGAGTCAGAGAACCTTGATTCTCTGAAGATGAAAAATAAGGATTTTGAAAATTCTTATAAATATGAACTTGATCAAGAAAATTGGAATCCTAGTTACATGTTACCAGAACATGTGGAATATTTGAAAAAAATCTGGGATTTCATAATGTTTTCATGCAGAAATGCAGAAACTAGAGTCAAATAGACGACAACTAGGTACGAAGATTGTAACCACTTGAGATAATGAATGGCCTCTACCTGTGAATCTTAAGAGGCTCATCTAGAATAACCAAAAAACATTCAAAATTGATATGAGAAAACCATCATATATGCATCCCATGGAGATTGTAGAAGAAATTGATAGGCTTCAGGAAAGACTTAAGATTGTTCCCAGTGATAACCCAATGAGTATTGAAGCACAAAAGAATGCCATTATGTTTTTCAACATTCTTCTTCAAAGTACATTTGCTATTAAGCATGTGATGAAGGAGTACCACCTTATAAGGGAAGCATTGGAATGAGTAATTCATGAGATACAATGTCATTTTATGCAGTCCTTAGTTGCTCTAGGTGAGATGATTGGGTGTGTTGCAATGCAATCCATTGGTGAACCAGCTACTCGATGACACTGAATACTTTCCATTATGCTGGTGTCAGTGCAAAAAATGTTACTCTTGATGTCCCCAAGCTAAGGGAAATCATAAATGTGGCAAAGAATATTAGAACATCATCACTATCTGTGTACCTGAAACCTGAGGTTAACACGACAAAGGAAAGGGCCAAAAATGTGCAGTGTGCTTTAGAGTACACAACCTTGATAATTTTTATAGAGGCTACTGAAGTGTTCTATGATCCAAATCCAATGAGTAGTATGTTGAACCCTTAGTTAAACTGAGAGGGGGGGGGGTGAATTAGTTTAACACATACATGGACTTTTGAAACTTTTCTCTTAAACCTTATTTACACTTTCACTTCATGATCAACGTAATATGTGAGCAATATTTATTAGTGAGCAACAAGTATCAAAAATATTTGTTAATGTAACAACAGTCTTAATATCTGAGCAACAAGTATTAAGCAGATTAGATAAACCGCATCAACACATAGACATCATGCACAGAGACACCAGATATAAGTGGAAACCCATAAAGGGAGAAAACCACATCTTATTATTGTTGTGATGCAAAGGCAAGCTCCAACTCCCTCTCACCACTGTTTTTCTGCAGGCACCAACCTACAGGAGGCTCCTACCTCAATTCTGCAAGCTACAACTTGCAAGGAAGCTCCAACTCCCTTCAATTTTCTGCAAGCACCAACCTACAGGAGGCTCCTACCTCAGTCAGCTACAATTGACATATATCAAGCTACAACTTGATAGGGAAGCTCCAACTTCCTTACTCTTTCAAAAGAAAAACACTCGCTGATTTACCTTGGATATCAACTATGTTCTGTACCTTCTCTTCTGTTGTCCATCAGTCCTCATATTAGCCCTGCATCATCTCTGCTCAGCTCCTCCTTCTTCTCTGCTTAGCACCTCATTCTTCTTGTCTTTTCACCTCAATTCTTCATACTCTGGATTTTCTATATTCACACCTCTTGCAGCTTTTTCCTTCAACTCTCTTCAATTCTGCTGCACACTCTCTTCTTCTCTCATTCTATTTTCATAACTTTATCCCCTTGGATATTATCCTTAGTTTAGTAGTTTTAGTACAACCACATGGCTGTTTGTATTCTACTGGGAATTCGAAATGGACAGCCATGTCTCTTTGCCTTCTGCCTCCTCAACTCTTTTATCCGCTCATTCAAAAAATATAACTGTAGGTACCAATTTAACATTTCAGTGGGATATTTCTTTTTCCTTTGGATACTTGCCTTTGCATCACAAACAATATAAAACAAAATCATTTACATTCAATTACTATGAAAACTCCAGCTCACTCATTCAGCCTCTTGGCTTGCTGCGCATTTGTCTTTTCTTTGACTGTGTCTTTGTCCCTTTCGGCTCTGTTTGTTTCCTTATTCACTGTCACAGAGTAATGACCATCTGTCATACATATGTAACTATGATTTTTATATCAAGCTAATTGATTTTCGGTACAATAATAAAAAGACGTTTTGATATATGCTTTGCCGTGGTGTAACTACTATGTATCTTTAATCAACGCCTTTTATATATATAACACAACTTTAGCTCTCGGCATAATAGTAAAAACCTGTTTAACATATAAAATCCCCTTTCGAGCCCACCATCTGAACTTTTTTTTGTGCCCCGATGCGATGAGTCTACTCCGATGATTTCTGATTGCGATTACACCCTTTGCGATTGTTCCGATGCGATTGATCATAATCGCAAACTTCATTGATATGTTCCACTGCTCAGCCTTCGTGCCGATGCGATGGCCCCACACTGCATATATATATATATATTGGTTCATATATACTCTCCGCCTTACCCCCCATTTTGTTTCATCAGCTTTGGCTTAAAATCTTGGTGTAAACATACATTAAAACTTTTCCTTTACATGGATCCCACACTACAAATACATTCCGCCTTATTTTACTTTCCAATCGCAATCGCAAACTTTAGAGATCCTCTTGTGCCTTTGGTCGTCTAATTTCCGCTGATGCGATGAGCGAGTGTCCCACCAGACCATACTTCGACATTTCAATGTTTTATGTTATATTTCTCTTTTATCTGTCGATGCTCTTTAACAAAGGAAATCCTTATTTTCGAGTTTGAATTCCAGTAGACCCCACTCTGACTTCCTTTAAGATCCAACGGCTATCGTTCATTGGGAATGGACGGTTGCGATTAAATCTCACCATCACAATCGCATGGTTCAATGATCTGCTGTTCTATTTTACTTCGATGCGATGAATCACTTTTAAGCCGGAACTCAACCATATATGAATCACGGTTTATAAGTCCATCGGGTCCGGGACTTCATCGCAATCGCAATCTTGGCTTGTTCCGATGCGATGAACGACTGTTCACTTTATTTTGCTGATGAGATTAGGCCAGAATTCAAATACGTGTTAATCACAGTTTATAATCCCATCGGGTCCGGGCTTTAATCGCAATCGCAAGTTTTGGTTGGATGTTCCGATATGCCTATACTCCGATGCCCCAATGTGATTAGGCCGGAATTCAAATACGTGTTGATCACAGTTTATAAGCCCATTGGGTCTGAGCTTCAATCGCAATCGCAAGTTTTAGTTGCATGTGCTCCGCTGCCAACTTTTTCCGATGCGATTGATGAGGGTCCACCATATAAAGCTTTTCCTTTGATAGAACCTTTGGTTCTTTGGATCTCGCGCTACATATAAATGTATATGCTTTGGACCTTTGTATATATAAGGTGCATCATATGTATCTTACTGCATATATATAAGCTTCTGCTTTCGCCTTTAGTGTAACCTCCGGCTAGGTAATGATTCTCGGAATAAGGTTTATATATATACTTTGCCGCTTGGGTTAAGATTCCTGGAATATTATGTATCCTTCCGCTTGGGTTAGAATTCCCGGAATTGTGTTTATGTATCCTCCATCACATGATTCTGAATTTTATGTAGAAAATTTCTTCTGCCTGCTATGAGCAACGCCCGCCCGCTCGCCTTGCCTCCCCGCCGTGATAATACCGCCCTACCTTCCGCCCGATAACCCGCTCTCCGCCTATATTCACCGCCCGCCCCGCCTTAGCTTTCGTTCGTCTCCTCGGGCTGCGGCTTCCGCTCTGCTGTTTGACTGTTACATTTCAACATTCTTCTTCCGCCTGTCTCCTTTGCTTCCTTTGTTCGCTTCTTTGTTGCCTCCTTTGTCTGTCTCTGTATTTTTTTCCTCTATTGCCATCAATGACAACATTTCCAACAGTCTCCCCCTTTGGCATTGATGGCAATACACTTCCTTTTTTTGTTTGTTAGGGTCCTTTCTCCTGTTGCTTGCTCTTCCTCCCCCTTTGACATCAATGGCAAGGGGTTTGAATTTTTATTTTTTCATCATTTGGTGTATTTCCTCTCTTTGAGATCTTCTGACTTTGTACACTGCTGCTCCAACCTTTGGATTAGATTCACGTTGGGTTCACCACTGACCCTTTAGTCTTTTTATTGATTCTTTTATGTTGGATGTATTCTTGCCATAATCCTTTTGATCCTGAGGACCTGTTTCATGCTTCCCTTGCTGGCTGATCTCCCCTTGGAATGATATTTTCGTTTCTGTTCTCCCCCTAAAACTGTGCTTTTTCTTCATATCAGAGAGTAGCATCTACAGATACTACCCCTACTCTATCTCTCAAATATTCAAATGGTTCTCTAGCAAGCGGTTTGGTAAATATATCTGCTATCTATTCTTTTTTTGGTACATACTCTAGTTTTACTATCTTCTGAGCCACTTGTTCTCGGAGAAAATGATACTTGATTGGGATGTTTAGTTTTTGAGTGAAGCACAGGATTTTTAGATATACTTATAGCACTTGTATTATCACATTTGATTGAGATAGGTTCATCAATGCTTACCTTCATGTCTTGGAGGGTTTGCTTCATCCACATGACTTGTGTACAACATGCTGCTGCTACTATATATTCTGCTTCTACTATAGACATAGATATAGATGTTTGTTTCTTGCTTAACCATGCCACTAGACTTTCTCCTAAATAGAAAGCACCTCCACTTGTGCTTTTCCTGTCATCCACACAGCTGGCCCAATCTGCATCTGTGTATGCTATCAAGGTGAAGATTTTGCCTTTAGGATACCAAAGTCCATACTGTGTTGTTCCTTGTAGATATCTAAATATTCTTTTGACTGCCAGAAGATGGTTTTGTTTAGGTGCTGCTTGATATCTAGCCACTAGTCCTACTGCTAGCATGATGTCTGGTCTTGATGCAATCAGATACAACAGACTTCCTATCATGGATCTGTAGAGTTTTTGATCTATATCAGCAGATCCATCATCAGCACACAACTTGCATCCCGTGATCATGGGAGTTGACACAGGTTTGCAGTCCTCCATTTTGAACTTTTTCAACATTTCTTTTAAGTATTTTTCCTGTGAGATGAATGTACCTGTGTTCTTTTGCTGAATTTGAAGTCCTAAGTAGAAACTGAGCTCTCCAATCATAGACATCTCAAACTCTATTTTCATCTCATCAGCAAACCCTTTTGCTAGTTCTTCTCTGTTGCTTCCAAACATAATGTCATCAACATATACTACAACAATCAGGAGTTCATTTTCTTGGGCTTTTATGTATAGATTGTTGTCTACTCCACCTCTCTTAAAGCCTTGTTTTTGCAAATATTTATCTAGTCTTGAGTACCAAGCACGAGGAGCCTGTTTCAGTCCATATAGAGCCTTCTTCAGTCTGCACACATAGTCTTCTTTGTCTGTTAAAGAGAAACCTTCCGGTTGTTCCATGTAGACTTCTTCTTCTAGATCTCCATTCAGAAAAGCAGATTTTACATCCATTTGATATACCTTGAAGTCTTGATAGCATGCAAAGGCCAGAAACATTCTGATGGCTTCCATTCTGGCTACAGGGGCAAATGTTTCATCGAAATCAAGTCCTTTGATTTGTGAATATCCTTTGCAGACAAGTCTGGATTTATTTCTGATTACCTGTCCTTCCTCATTCATTTTATTTTTGAATACCCATTTTGAGCCTATGAAATTTTTCCCACTGGGTCTAGGAACTAGTTACCAGGTATTGTTTTTCTCAATTTGGTCTAATTCTTCATTCATAGCATTCACCCAATACTTGTCCTTGCTGGCTTCTTCAAATCTCTTTGACTCTATTTGTGATAACATGGCTATGTATACCTCTTCTGTCTGTTCAGTTAGCTGCCTTCTTGTCTGGACCCCTACTTTCTTGTCTCCTATGATCTGATCTTCAGGATGCTTCTTCTGAGTGTATCTAGAAGGGCCTTTAGGGCTCAGTTCAGCATCTTCTGTTGTCTTGCTTGTTTCATCATAATTTTGGTTTTCTTCTTCATGGTTGTCTGATGGACTGCAGCAATCTGTATCTCTTGTATTGTTTGGAAGTTCTTCATTAAATCTCACATCAATACTTTCTACTATTTTTTGAAGAGTCTTGTTGTACCACCTGTACCCTTTAATTTTGGAAGCATATCCTAGAAAAATCCCTTCATCTGCTCTTGCATCAAATTTCCCAACATTTTCATCATTATTCTTTATGTAACACTTGCTTCCAAAGATTCTAAATTGTTTAATTGAAGCTGGTTTCCCATGCCATAGCTCATAGGGAGTCTTGACACTGCTTGGCCCTAAGTGGGCTTTGTTTAGAATATGCACGGTTGTGTGTACTGCTTTTGCCCAGAAGGTTTGAGGAATATTACTCTCTTGCATCATGGCTCTAGCTATTTTTTGTACAGACCTGTTTTGTCTCTCTGCTACTCCATTCTGTTGAGGTGTCCCTGCAATAGTAAATTGTTGCTTTATGCCATGTTCATTGCATAGGTCTGCAAAGTCATAATCAGTGAATTCACCTCCTCTGTCTGATCTCATGCATTTCAGCTTGCATCATGCCTGATTTTCTGCTAAAGCTTTGAATATTTTGAATTTTTCCAGAGCTTCCGATTTATTCTTGAGAAATGCAACCCATGTCATTCTGGAGAAATCATCTATTATCAGCATGAAGTAGGATTCTCCACTTGGTGTTTTAGTTATTGCAGGTCCACACAGGTCCATGTGCACAAGTTGTATAGGTCTTCTTGTTGATAACTCATCTTTGGCCTTGAAGGATGTGCGAGTCTATTTTCCTAATCCACAAGTAGTACCTCTTGGGCCTTTCCTTTGCCATTGTCTAGGCTGACTGAGCCTTTTCCTTTTATTTTTCCTGATTTATCATTGCCAGATTTCTTTTCATCAAGATTTATAAACTTGCTTCTGTCTCCAGTCATGTGTTTAGAGCAACCACTGTCCAAATACCATTGGCTTTTTAGATCTTGAGCAATTAGAGCCAGGTCACAATTATTCTCCTTTTTTTTCCACTGGAGGCATCCTTTTGTTTGGTATCTTTTGTGAGATGATGAATCACATCCTTTCAGAGGACATTTGGTAGGCATATGTCCAACTTGATTGCATATACAACATTTGATCATAGTTTTTGTAGAATTGTGAGTATGAACAAAATTTATTTGATTCATAAACATCGTTGAGGTGTTGAACATCAATATTTGTCCATACTTTCTACATTCAATAATTTTATGCCCAAATTCCTTACAATAATAACAATAACCATAGAAATTATTTGCATACCTGATGTAAGGTTGTTTTCTCCATTTGTTTTCTTGAGATAGTCTCTTCACTGTTTGCATCTTTTGCTGGTTTGAATTACTCCTCCTTGTATGACAATATGCAGCAATGTGTCCCAGCTTGTAGTAGACATAACAGGTGGTATTCTTCATAGGAGGAAAGAATCTCCTTTGATGGTTTCCAAATTTGACATACTCGGGGATCTTAGTATGTATTACATTCTTTGCTACTAGTGGTTTCTTCTGATCTCTGTCTTCCTCATTACAGGTTTCTTCTTTTGTAGGAATTGTTTGAGCTGCTTCATCATTCTTCTTTGCTTTTACAAAAATAATCTCTCTATTTTTATTTTCTTTTCATTTACTTGATTCTCCTTCATAGCCTATTCCAGTTTTTATCATAGGAGATCTTTGAGCACCAAGAATTTTGTTCAACTTACTAGAACTTGTTGTTTGAGAGGAATTTGTAGACTCTTTCCTCTGACCATTTTCTAATTTCTTTCTCATACATACAACTTCTTCTTCCAGCTTCTCTTGTTCTCGGGTTTTATCCTTGATTTGCTGAAGTAACATGTCTTCTATCTTCTTGGCTTCTTCAAGCTCTACCTTTAGCTGCATGAGGACTTCTGAATTCTGTTCTTCTCTTACATACTTGAGGAGAATGTCCTTTTGTTTTCTACACTTCAGTTTGAGCCTGTCAATCTCCTCCAGAGCACTTCTTAGCTCCCCCTCAAGGTCGACTTCACCTTATTCTTCTTCATCTTCTAGCAGGAGTCCTTCAAGTTCTTCTATGGCCATCAAAAAAAATTCAGAGGTTCCTTCTTCACTTGAGGGTTCATCTGAATCTTCAGATGTACTACTGTCTTGTTGAGCATAGAAGGATTTTCTGTTGAACTTCTTTCCTTTCTGCCAGTTCTTTGATGTATTTTTCTCAGTCTCTTGAGCCTGATTCCTTACTTTCTTGTGAGGACACTTAGCAACATAGTTTCCAACTCTTCCACAGTTAAAGCATTTGAAAGGAAGTTTACCTTTGTATTTACCTGAGCCTCTATCCAATTTCTTGACAAATTTTGCCTCTTCTTCATCCAAGCAAGAGCATATGTCTTTCTCTTCTTCTTTCTTCTTTTCTGTTTTAAAGGTTGCCTCCCTCGTACTTGGCTTCTTCTGTGGGAGCCTCATCTCATATGCTGTTAAATTTCCAAGTAGTTGGTTCGTGGTCAAGGTCTCCCAATCAGTTGTTTCTTCTATTGCAGACACCTTGGGATTAAACCTGGATGGAAGAGATCTTAGAATCTTTTTCACAATTATACTTTCTGGCATGGTTTCTCCAAGAGCTTTCATATTGTTAACAATTTCTGCAACTTTTAGGAAGAAACTGTCAATGTCTTCATCATCATTCATTTTTAAGTTCTCAAACTAGGCTCTATAGACTTGAAGTTTGGCAGTCTTTACTTTCTTGTCTCCCTCATGGATGTTCTCCAGAGTATCCCACATCTCTTTGGCAGTGTCTTTGTGCATTACTTTGATAAACTCTGCTTCACACAATCCATTCAAGATGGCATTCATGGATTTTGTGTTAGCTACAAAATCTTGTTTGGATTCTTTCTCTGAGTCAATTTCCTTTGGGGCATATCCTAATTCCACAGCACCCCAAACTTCTATTCCTAGAGACATTATGTATGTCCTCATCCTGATTTTCCAGAAGGCATAATTTTCACCTGTAAAGAAAGGGGCTTTATTGGTTGAGCATCCTTATTTACTAGCCATCCTGAGAACCTAGAATCTCCTTTCAATTGTTAAACTGGTACAAAGGAACCTGCTCTGATACCAATTGTTGAACCCTTAGTTAAACTGAGAGGGGGGGGGTGAATCATTTAACACATACATGACTTTTGAAACTTTTCTTAAACCTTATTTACATCTTCACTTCACAATGATCAACGTAACATGTGAGCTATCTTATTGAAGTGATGTTAGCATCAAATGATTGTTAATGTAACAACAAGCCTCTATATGTTAGTAAATAAGTATTAAGCGATTAGATAAAACCACATCACAGACATCATGCACGTAGACACCATATATATGTGAAGTTCCATAAAGGAGAAAACCACATCTTATTATTGTTGTGATGCAAAGGCAAGCTCCAACTCCCTCTCACCACTGATTTTCTGTAGGCACCAACCTACAGGAGGCTCCTACCTCAATTTTGCAAGCTACAACTTGCAAGGAAGCTCCAAATCCCTTCAATTTTCTGCAAGCACCAACCTACAGAAGGCTCCTACCTCATTCAACTAAAACTGACATCTATCAAGCTACAACTTGATAGGGAAGCTCCAACTTCCTTACTCTTTCAAAAGAAAAACACTTGCTGATTTACCTTGGATATCAACTCTGTTCTATACCTTCTCTTTTTCTGTCCATCAGTCCTCATATCAGCCCTGCATCATCTCTGCTCAGCTCCTCCTTCTTCTCTGCTCAGCTCCTCCTTCTTCTTATCTTTTCACCTCAATTCGTCATACTCTACATTTTCTATATTCACACCTCTTGCAGCTTTTTCCTTCAACTCTCTTCAATTCTGCTGCACACACTCTTCTTCTCTCATTCTATTTTCGTAACTTTATCCCCTTGGATATTATCCTATTTTATACAAACTAGCTTCATGGTTGTTTGTATTCTACTAGGAATTCGAAATGGACAGCCATGTCTCTTTGCCTTCTGCCTCTTCAACTCTTTTATCCGCTCATTCAGAAAATATAACTGTAGGTACCAATTTAACATTTCAGTGGGATATTTCTTTTTCCTTTGGATACTTGCCTTTGCATCACAAATAATAAAAACATTTACATTCAATTACTATGAAAAACTCCAGCTCACTCATTCAGCCTCTTGACTTGTTGCGCATTTGTCTTTTCTTTGACTGTGTCTTTGTCCCTTTCGGCTCTGTTTGTTTCCTTATTCACTGTCACAGGGTAACGGCCATCTGTCATACATATGTAACTGTGCTTTTTATATCAGGCTAATTGATTCTCGGCACAATAATAAAAAGACGTTTTGATATGTGCTCTGCCATGGTGTAACTACTATGTATCTGTAATCAACGACTTTTATATATATAACACAACTTCAGCTCTCGACATAATAGTAAAAACCTGTTTAACATATAAAATGCCCTTTCGGGCCCACCATTCGAACTTTGTTTTGTGCTCCGATGTGATGAGTCTCCTCCGATGATTTCCGATTGCGATTACACCCTTTGCAATTACTCCGATGCGATTGATCGTAATCGCAAACTTCATTGGTATGTTCCATTGCTCAGCCTCCGTGCCAATGCGATGGCCCCACACTGCTTATATATATATATATATATATATATATATATATATTGGTTCATATATACTCTCCGCCTTACCCCTTTTTTCCATCAGCTTTGGCTTAAAATCTTGGTGTAAACATACATTAAACCTTTTCATTTACATGGAGCCCACACTTCAAAGACATTCCGCCTTATTTTACTTTCCAATCGCAAATTTAACATTCAGAGATCCTCTTGTGCCTTTGGTCATCTGATTTCCGTCGATGCGATGAGCGAGGGTCCCACCAGACCATACTTTGACATTTAAATGTTTTATGTTATATTTCTCTTTAATCTATCGATGCTCTTTAACAAAGGAAATCCTTATTTTCGAGTTTGAATTCAAGTAGGCCCCACTCTGACCTCCTTTAAGATCCAATGGTTGTCTCTCACTGGGAATGGACGGTTGCGATTAAATCGCACCATCGCAATCGCATGGTTCAATGGTCCGTTGTTCTGTTTTACTCCAATGCGATGAATCACTTTTAAGCTGGAACTCAACCATATATGAATCACGGTTTATAAGCCCATCGGGTCCGGGACTTCATTGCAATCGCAATCTTCACTTGTTCCGATGCGATGAACGACTGTTCACTTTATTTTTCCGATGCGATTAATCGATGTTCTGCTGATGCGATGTACGGGTCCAGAACTCAAACGCACATATGATTTATGATTTATTGAACCATCGGGTCCGTCACCTTCACTCGCAATTGCAAGTTTTGGTTGGATTTTTCGATATGGCTATACTTTGATGCTCTGATGCGATTAGGCCGGAATTCAAATACGCGTTAATCACAGTTTATAAGCCCATCGGGTCCAGGCTTCAATCGCAATCGCAAGTTTTAGTTGCATGTGATTTGCTGCCAACTTTTTTCCGATGTGATTGATGAGGGTCCACCATATAAGGCTTTTCCTTTGATAGAACCTTTGGTTCTTCGGATCTCACGCTACATATAAATGTATATGCTTTGGACCTTTATATATATAAAGCGCATCATATGTATCTTACTTCATATATATAAGCTTCTGCTTCCACCTTTAGTGTAACCTCCGGCTAGGTAATGATTCTCGGAATAAGGTTAATATATATACTTTGCCGCTTGGGTTAAGATTCCCAAAATATTATGTATCCTTCCGCCTGGGTTAAGGTTCCCGAAATTGTGTTTATGTATCCTCCGGCTAGGGTAATGATTCTTGGAATTTTATGTAGAAAATTTCTTTGCCTCTGCCTCTGCCTCTGCCTTAGCTGTGCTTCTTTCTCTGTCTCTGTCGTTGCTTCTGCTCTACTGTTTGACTGTTACATTTCGACATTCTTCTTCCGCCTGTCTCCTTTGCTTCCTTTGTTCTCTTCTTTGCTGCCTCCTTTATATCTTTTCTACCTCTATTTCCATCAATGACAACATTTCCAACATAGTATCATTGAGGAAGATGTTGAATTTGTCAAATACTATTATGAAATTCCATATGAGGATATTGCACCAGAAAAAATATATCCATGGTTGCTCCATATAGAATTGAACAAAGAGACGATGGTTGATAAAAAACTAAGTATGTTAGACATTGTGGAAAAGATTAACCTTGATTTTGATGATGATTTGAGATGCATTTTTAATGACGATAATGAAAAAATATATATTCTACGTTTACGTATTATGAAAGAAGAAGGTCCTAAAGGAGAGGTACAAAATGAAAATTCTGAAGATGATGTGTTTTTGAAAAAATTGAAAGTAACATGCTTACATAGATGGCTCTAAGGGGATCAATAAAGTGTTTATCAAGTCTCAAAAATAAAAAAATTTGACGAGAATGATGGATTCCGGACTGAGACATAATGGATGCTAGAAACAAAAGGTGTCAATATATTAGTTGTGACATGCCATGAATATGTGGATGCTAATAGGACAACTAGTAATCACTTGGTTGATGTTGTTGAAGTGCTTGGAATTGAGGCTATGAGGAAGGCTCTTCTAGATGAGCTTCGAATTGTTATATCTTTTGATGGGTCATATGTGAACTATAGGCATCTAGAAATTCTATGTGACACAATGACATATCGAGGTCATTTGATGGCTATTACTCGACATGGTATCAATCGTAACGACACAGGACCAATGATGAGATGTTGCTTGACCAATCGGCTTGTGATGGTACCGGTAATAATTCTACCTTATATTTGAAAGACAAGATGTTGCAACAGGAAATTGCACTCTAGCTACCCAACTATATGGAAGATTTAGACTTTTTCATGTCACCAACTCGGTCTCCTATTACAGGGACACCATACCATGATGCCATGATGTCACCGGATTATTTGGTTAGTCCCAACCTACTGTTGCTCATACGTTGTCTGAAATAATCAGGTTGAAATTTAGAACCTAACTACCACTAGTCTAGTATGAAAAATCAAATTCCTGGCATGAGGCATATGATGAAGCCATTGGCTAGGTTACATGTCAGTAGTGTATGTTATATTGATCTATTAATTTTTCTTTTGGTTATAAACTGGGAACTTCACCACAACATCATACCAATATGTAAAATTTGAATTAATTGTTGTGAGACAACTAACATCTAGGATATATGTTGAATGGAGTAGCTATTGTGGAATATTAATAGCCACTCACTTGTATCTTCTCATTTAATCTCCTATGCTTTAGTGAAGAGGATCTAACCTAAGGGCACTCCCAAGATGCACCTTCTTGGAGTGCAGTTTCAGGGGGTGGGGAGAAAGCAATCCCAATAACATTGATCAGGACAAACAATGAGACCATATTCAATATACATTAAGTGTTAATAATAGAAGGACCTCTTGAGCCCAAGAATCTAAGGGAATAACTCCAATACTCTAAATATGCGTCCATGACACAATAGATGTCATCCATAACTACCTTGTTGATCTTTGTTTTAGTGAAGAGGAGTTGACCAAGGAGGGAGATATGAACACTTATTTCAATTAAGTTTGTGGGATTTGATCCGTATGTCCTCCCACTAATGATTCAGACAATCTATTTTTCTCTTTAATATCACTACCTTTTAACAAGGTATATTTTAGAGGGATGATATTTTGATAAAATCACAAAAAAACAACTAAGGGAACTAGTCTTTCGTAATTGAAACCATAACAAAAATATTTCTCTCTATTCGATAGGAAATCCAAAAGGTAATTTGAAACCTTATGTTCCTAAAAAGTAAAGGTAGATGTACTTAGATCACCCAAAATTATATTACCTGTCTGATGCAACCTAAACAACAATGACTTTCTATGATATGAATGGAAATTAAAATTTTCAAACAAGTTGTTTATGTAGAATTGGCCTGCAACAAAGGCTTCCTTACACATTACAAAATTTCAAAATTACATAACAAATACAAAGAAATTAATTGCACCAAAGACATATATTATACCTTTGAAACTCAAATGGGAAAACTAACATTTTATGGGGACGTGATTGCACATAGTTGAAACAGGAAGAATGCATGATGCCAAGTCAAAATATGATGTAAACCACCAAGATGGTGCTAAAACCTTACATGCTCTAAAATATTAAACTATGATTGTAAAAATATATGTTATTTATTCACATGAAACTTCAATTCATGAACTGTGGTATATTTCAATATATTAATAGTATAAAAACAAAAAAGGTTTCAATGTTTAAAAGAATGTTCAAACTTACAATAAAATAGAGGGAAAAAAATATACAGAAAACTAGGTCATAATCATGAACAAGCTTCATCTTGAATTATGAAGTCTGAAGGAACTTACAAAATGTGACACTACGAACCTGGTCAAGCGCACAAGCAAAAATATCCTGTACATGACCCTAGTTGACAAGTGTTATTTCTCATGATGCAAGAGGATTTGTACCTGCGTTTCCAAGTCATTCAAAATCCATAATTATCTATATAATAGATACAAGTAATATTTGTGATATTTTTTACTCTAAGATGCATTCTTATGATAATGTTAGAACATATGTTGACAATGTCAAAACATACTAGAATAAGCTCCTCTTTTTTTCAAGAAAAAATTATTGGAGTCGCCTGAATTTGGAACAAGCCTCCCACAATCTGAAAGAGTAGCAACTAAGTCAACAATGAATTTTTTGATGCTTCGTTGGATCGAGGGAGGTTTTCTCCAAGATTAAATCGCTTCAATACATTATTTTCTACTAAATAGGGCCAACCACGTGAAGGTGGAAACTCTTATGGCCCATCCCTCCCTCACATCACTCTTAATTTTCTAATACCCAATCTATATTAATTTTTTACGAACATGAGCACAAAAAAAAATATTCAATAACTAATTAAAAATAAATGCAACAAAAAATACTTAAAAAAACATTGAAAGTGTACAGCATAAAAATAGTATTATGAATGATTTGTTATATAACGCAAAAAAATTTCCAAGTATGGTATGTCATTCATCGTCTGTCTTATAGTAATACAATATTGTACATAATCAAATTTTATTTTTATTCTTCCTATTTATAAAGCCCTTAACTGCATCATCAACATCATTGTTCTCTACTTGTGTTTGGTGTTTTTCCCACATATTTCACCTAGTTCGGTACTCACGATGTCTCCTCTCATGCAGTGATGGGGCATCACCTACAAAAACAAATAATATTAAATTTAAATTGCTAATTTTTAAATATCATTGAAGTAGTTTGGTAATATTAATAAAAAAAATTGCAATGACATTATTTAGCTAGTGCACCAGTTGTCATCGTTAGAATCATTGCCCCGTGTTCCTCTTTGGTGGTAGGATGATCAAGTACAACGTTATCTGTCATTTAAACAAAAAATGGTATAAGGAAACAATCCTCAATGTATAATTAGAAAAAATGATAAGTAGAAATTAATTACCATCGTGGGCCTCACTGATAGCAGCACTGTCGGCTTGGTCCACAATGGAATGATCAGGTTGCACATAAGGACCATGTTCTGGAAATATTTCACTCTCAATGCACTGCTCTACAACTGGGTTATTTGGCTCGTTTAAAGTGATGCTCCCTTGATTTAAACAAAATTTTTATACATTAAATTTATGGATGAAAACAAACATATTGAAAGGTTAATGTTTTACCTTATCACGCGTACTGGATCTTGGGACCTGTCCCAAGCTTTTATGACGTTCAACTGCGGCTTTATAATTGGAACGGAAAGCAATCTCTTTGTCTTCTTTTGTGGTTTTCATTCCAAATTCGTCACCCTACATTGCATAAGATTGTGTATTTTTAATGTTATTTGATAGGGGATTACAAAATGTTGGAAGGTCATATAATTAATAAGATATTTAGCTACTTACAATTCTTGCGTCTAATTTCAAGTAGTTGTCCTAACCTAGCTTGTGTTGGTCTTGTTTGTCAATCCTAGCTTTGGTTTTCTTCGAGGTGTCAGGAAACCTATCATCAAAAGCTTGAAGTCAATTATGTAGCACACTTTTATTTAAACAGAGAAATTAAAGCTATTAAATGAAAGTTGTAATTTACCTTGTGAGTCCAGTTAGCATTTTTCCTTCTTTCTTGGCCTTTTTCTCTTTTCCGTTCTCAATGAGTGCTCTCCACTCTCTCTCTCTGGAATTATGAGAGGACACTCGTATCTAGAGTTATTTTGCAAGTAAGTCCTATAGGTGTCTCACGTATATTTCAAATATTGGCCAACTACCCGAGCGACCATTGTTCTATCAAATGTGCCCACCCCAAAAAAGCCTTCTAGATAATCTAGAAGTTCTTTCTTTTCAGGTTGGAATTCTGGGAATTCCACCTTATACGTATGGTTGGGCCAAAAATTACCAATTCCTTTCTCTCCAAGGAAATATTTTTTTCCTACACAGAAAAAAAGATATATCATTAATTTAAAAATAATAGTCATGATAAAATATGTTTTAGATAGAGTACATGAAATAGTTAAAATATTATAACTTACCTGGGAGTTGTAATTGCTTTATAGGAACACCTTCATAGTTCACCAAAAACGTGCCTGCAATGGTCCCCATGGAATTGACACGTGTAGCTCCAAGAAATGCAATCGTAAAGTTAGCCATATCACCCTCATCACTGCCACCGCGTTCAACAGTTAGTTGTGTCTTCTTAGGGTGCATTTCTTGGCTGTTACCTAAAGGCGTACGAGGAATACGAGGGGGTTCCTTAGGGACTCTTGCATTTGTGTCCTACTACCACCAACACCGTGGACAACAGGTTGCAGAAAACGCTACATACGAAAGAATTTTTTGTTAGTTTAGTTAATGTAAAAGTTATAAATCAACCTATCACAATTGATCTTATGCATAACAATAAAAATATATTTTTGATTTTTGGTTATTACCTCATATGTATGAAGCTGGGTCATAACTTGTAATGTCATTTTTTCTATTTCAGGTATTTGAGGCACAATGTCTATCAAACGATAAAGTTCCTTATTTGCGTTTTGAATCTTTTTTTGCAACAAAACAAATGGACTTGGGGATGAATACAAATATTATTTTTTGAGGGAATCATGACGTGCACCATGGTCGGGCATCTGCATATTTGACAAAAATGATATTATTTCAATTATGTAAACAATTAAAATACCTGAAGATAAAGAAAGGTTGGCACTTTATATATTCTTCGGCTGGCCCCTTTCCGCGATCATCCAGCCACATTATAAAATAATAAAAACCATGAAATATATATATATATATATATATATATATATATATATATATATATATATATATATATATATATATATATATATATATATATATATATATATATATTTAATTAAAAATAAAGAAACTGATCTGAAAGCGAAATTGTTATTTGTTTACCTGTCCTAAGGTTGTTCCTGTGCCACGATCAGTCTACCACATTGCAATAAACTTAGAAATATGAAAATTTGAAAACAATATCTAACATGAAAACACGAAATGCAAACTAAAATAATTTCTAAATTTAACTTTCTAATACATAAACTTTGTGCATTAAAGAGTACAAATTTACCATCAAATGACATTCGAGTTTAAAGAGAATAAACAGTAAATCAGAAATATTAAGACAGTGTCTTCTCTAAGTTTTCAGTTCAGCATACAACATAGAAAGTTATATGCGCATTTATAAGGAGGGGAAACCAATATGACCACCCCTCGGCTCCACGTTGTATGATTCTTGAAGTACAATTTTATTGTTTTGTTATGATATGTAAGATGTGTTTCCAAAAAACATTATTCATCATATGGATTTTATCTGTATACATATAAACTTTTAAAATTTAAAAAGTTCACTAAAAAAACTCTGAGCATTCTCACCCTCTCTCTTAAATTGATTAAGGAATAATTAGCAAAATATATGTGACTTCATCATGTCATCTATCTTAAACAATGTAAACTTTGAAACGGGAACGGAAACGAGTACCCGCTTTTTTTAGGTAGCAAAAAATGGTTTGATTTTGAAAAGTGTTGATTTAGAATACTCTTAATTTTTTTTTAGTATGTTTTTTACACGTTAAATTTTCTTATGTACCAAGTATAGACATTATTTTTAAAATGTTAGTGCTTTTATGTTGATTTTGAAAAGTGTTGATTCTAGCGTCATCCCCTTTTTTTAGAAGACTTGTTTTTTACTTAAATTTTTCTAATCTATTAAATGCTAATAATTATTTTCACTTACATGTTTTGTTTAAGTGTTTTTTAGGTATTTTTTTCTTGTTTTCCTTTTAATTTTTTTTTTTTAGTGAGATATTTGATTTTTTACATTGTAAAAAAAAAAGGTAAAAATTTTAAAGTGTCAATCTTCTATCTAATTATATATTGTTAAATAATATTTCATTGCACATGAAATAATTTCCACTAAAAAAGTAAGATTTTTTAACAATTTACATTAAAAAAACACATTTTGAATATAGAAAACACTGAAAATATACACATTTTGTGTCTTTTTTGCTAAAACTGACATGTAAAATAAACCATTTTTATAGGAAAAAAGTATAAAAATAGCAATTTTTGTTAATTTTATGTGAAAAGTTAATAATAATTACAATTTTTTTCAAAACTTAAATGATTCATATAAAAATGAAGTGAAAATCACATTATATAAATATTAAACATATAATAACCACAACTAAATATTTATTTCTTCTCATAAAATGTCAAAGTAAAAAAATTACAAGTATAACTTATGAATGGTTACAAAAAATAAGCCTCATTTGGAAACTTAACTTAATCTTTAATCAATAATATCATGTAACCCAAACTCTTCAACTTAAAGAGTATCATTATTGTCCTCTTTTACAATACTTTCATCATTGGCTTCGGTTCATTATTTTCCTCTTCTTATGGATCTTTGATGTCTGTGAACGTCCCAAAGTATGTTTTTTCAATCATTCCATCTAATGGTGGTTGAGGTTCTTTTGCTTTTTTTGCCACACGAGATTCATTAAAATCCCCTTTTCTCAAACCAACTTCTTGCATTTCATCTGGAATAAATTGAAGAACATGGATTCTTTGATGAATAAATTTATATTGTACTGGGTCTTTTTCAATAGAAATGCAATTTATTACTTTTTGTAAGAAACATGCTAGTGTTGTACCTAATCATCAAGTAAAAAATAAAAAATTTAGTAATTTAGTATAAACACAAAAAATTTAAAAAAGATAACAATGAAATTCATTTTTATATAATAAAATTTACTTGAGCCTGAAAATAAATCCAAAACCCAATCTCCTTAATTTGAACATAAATCTAAAATATAGTTAATCAATGACTGTGGTTTTTGATATATATTAACTATCTCTCATTTTTCTTCTTTATCTTCATATGTTACTTTTCTTACAACAACATCATGGACCAATACTTGGCTATGATTCTTTCCACCTACTTGATTGAAAAGAATAGTCTTGTAGCTATCATCATTTGTACAACTTTCAACATGAATGAACTCACATTCACTTATAAATGGTTGATTTCCGCCACAAATAAGATTTGGCTTTTGCATGTAACATGAAATAGTAAAATTTCAATTAACTTGTACATAAATGATTTTTTTAACATTAATAAAATATACAATTTCAACATCTTACCATGTAAGATGCATCCTTATTTTTTCTTTTCCCTTGAAGCTTGATAATAATAACCCCAATTGTGTGTCTGAATCAAATGTCACAAATATCCTAAGTGGTGATGTTGTGACTTTTAGAAATCCCACAACCACTTTAATAAATGCTTGATAAGTATAATAGTCATTATCATATTCAATGTTTGGGATATTGAAACCATGAAGAATATCTGCAATAACTAGGGAATAATCCCTTTTAGGTATGAGTTTTGCAATGTCTTCACAATCACCTGATATTATTTGATATTGGATAGTGTGGATCCCATTCCAAATGAAATGATTAATACTAGGATCAAGTTCAACATCACTAAGATGTTATTTTATTATCCTTTCCATTTTTATTTTTCCAATAAAGCTTCTGAAACTATCTGATGCTCCATTTGCATCCTTCTTCTTCTTTAATAAATTAAACAAAAGAAATGTATAAGTTATAAATTAAAAATAGTATACATATGAATAGAAATGAATGTATGAATGAACATACATTTTTAAATGCAAGATAAAAATCTTTTAGCACTGATGTAGAACTTGAATCTGGGTAGTTGCGTAGAACATCATCCCAACTATATTCATTCAACAATTTAACCATTTGTTCATGTATTCTCATATAAACCTTGTGACTAAATAAATGAAGTAAACAATGTTAATATAGTGTTATGTATAACAAATAATACCAACAACAATATATTATATTTAACGAAAATTTATAATAATAATAAAAAAGTAAAAATAACAAACTTACTTTAGAAATTCCTCAAACATTTCATCCATTGATAATTCTCCTGACTTTACACGATATACTAGTGTTTTGAAAAGCTTTTCATCCTTCACTCCTTGCATTGATCTCCAAGGTGCGATAGTCATATCTTCTGGAAGGAGCTTCATTTCAGGACCTAATTTACTGTTGGTACATATCAATGGTTTAGACCTTTTGAACTTCTGACTTTTGATGCCAACATTCTCCTACAACTCAAAAATCTAATCAATCAATTCCCATATCTCTTTAGTTCTAAATTGCAACTTGAAAATGTTATCCATACCTCTGAATATTTCATAATTTACTCTGCCACCTTTTGAACTTATTTTTTCTTCGATTTGATAACCGATTTCTATACAACATTCCTTCTAGGATGCATGATCAACCTTTAGCTTATCACCACCACATTTTTCTTCAAATTCATTGTGAATAAATCTGACCCGTTGGATGAAATTCATAGACATCCTATACTCATTATCTGAATTATGATCTCATGCCAATAACTTTGCTTGTGTATCTGTTAAACCAACATAAATGATACATTTCATTGATTCAAAACACGGGTTATTGGGATATTCCTCCATTAATTTCCTTTGAGCTTCTGCAAAATGGTTGTCCCCATGTACATAATATTTGTATTCAAAACATTTTGACTTTTCAAATGATTCTTTGTTAGGAACTTGACTTGGATCAACAAGAAGAACATAATCAAACACATGTGCAAAAGGGTTGTACCTCATCAATGTTTTCAAACTGTGAACATGCAAGTGGTGTGGATTTCTAATTTGATATTTGAGTTGTCCTTCATCTAGATTGTATACTTGAATGACATTAAGTTGGAATGACCGACCATGTCTTCGCTAATTGATCTCGAATGGCATTTTGTTTTGTTGTCATAACACCATCCTCTAAATGAGCTCCTGGCGTAATGATTTCCCTGCTTGCTTTGGAGTTTTCATTAGGCCCTTCACTATTGTCCATGATTTTTTGAGAATGAACAATTTTTTGTTTCTTCCTTGTATTGCTTATGATATTTTCTTGAACCGAAACAATCTCCTCATCGTCAACTGTAAGGGAGACATTATTGGGCATTCTTGTTTTCTTTTTATGGCTCTTCTCCTTTCTAACATCAGTTCTAATCTGATCCTCAGATATGACAACACATTCTTCATCTTCAGCTTCAGCTTCAATTTCAACTTCAAATTCCTCATTTTTAAAAGTAACATGTCTACCTTTATTAGATTGATCCCTTTGATACAATCTTATAGCATCATGAAGTATTTTTTTTGTTTCTTTCCCATATCTTCTTCTTCATGTTCATGGAAAATGCAAACTAAATTCATAATATCTCGCTCTATATAATATATTCCCCCCAATATAATTGAAATTCCCTTAGAAAAATCCTGTAAAACAAAATATAATATGTCAATATTAACTAAGTTATTAAAAATACAATGATACAATTTGAATAGCCAAAACAGATAAGTGTAAATAAAAATACTTACAATCTTTTGTGCTTTGTTTTGTACGATTTTTTTGCATATGTTTAAAGAATCTTCCCTTGTGTTATACATCGACAATGTAAAATGATATCTATGTTTATCATATGACTTGGGTGGTTTTGATAGTATATAAACACTTTCAGTATTTGGAAGAATATATAGGTCTAATACTTTTCCCACCATATCATAACTTTTAGCATCAAAATTCTTACTGGAATATAGATATAATTGCAGAGATTCGTCTTCTACATATTTCAAAAACCATGCATATTTTGAACGATTCACTTCTTTTGATTTCTTCCAGTATGAAACCAAAATATTTTCTTTTGTGGATGCATCTCCCACATTTTCAGTAATTAACTGAGGTGTAGTTCGTCCAACAATGTTTTTTTAAGGCCCACCTATAGCTTTAGATGATGCAAATGTTGACTTGGGTCCAGAAAGATTGACAAAAACCTTCCTTCATGCCATTTTCCTGCAAACATATATATATACACATAACTTACCAAATCATAAAAACAAATATCTTATGTAAACAAAATAAAAAACTTGTTTAAAAAAAAATGATATTTTTATACATTTTTTCTCGACAGAAACTCTAAAAAATTTCTTTTTTAAATGTCATCTACCCAACCCCCCTAAAATATATATATATATATATATATATATATATATATATATATATATAATTTAAAACAATTTGTTTAAAAAAAAAAATTTATTTTTTCTATATTATCTCCCCAACCCCACTAATTTTTTTTTTTTTCATATGCTCAAAGGGTCGATTCTCAAAATCAGCCTCCCTACCTTGGGCGCCCTCGGGCTTGGGCGAACGCCGCCCCATGGGCGCGTCCGCATGTAGCACAGTATCGTGGGCGTTGTGCTACAGGAAAACGCGCCCATAGGGCGGCATCCGCCCGAACCCAGGCAGACGGCCCCCCTGCCTGGGCTCGGGCAAACACCACCCCGTGGGTGCATCTACCCACAGCACGACTAGCCCATGTGGGCATGCCCACTAGCCCCCTGGTAAAGCAGGGGATTCTCAAAATCAACCCCTCTGTTTTACCAGGGGGCCAGTGGGCTACTTGGGCCAGGTCCGCCATGTGCTGCCTCGGGCGGGCCCACCGATAATGGGCATATTAATTTTTATTTTATTTTTAGATTAAAAAAAAAACATTTTCTACCTAAAATAATTAATGGAAAAAGCTGGTAAATTTTCAATGGAAATAAATAACTTAACTTTAATTAATTTTAACAATTTACTAATTTCGGAATAATAGAAACAAAACTAACCTTTCAAAAGCAAGAATCTCTCGTAGACAATGTTGTTCCGCTAGAAAATTGTTCCAAGCTTTTAAACAAACCTCGAGAAATCTTGACATCACGTGTGGAATAGTGAAATTTACTTTTCTTACAAAGCGGAAATAATGGAATTTTTTACGACGGGGTGAATGTGGGATAAAAAAAATTGATGAATATTATAAAAATAAAATTTATAATGTAATCAAATTTATATAATTTAATTAAAATTATTTTAGTTTGAATACAATTATTAAAAGAAAAATGTCTACGAAATTTAGTTCGAAATTAAGGTCCATATTATCAGAATATTTTAATAACTAATTTTCAAATAAATCATTTAAATAAAATTTGGAGGGACATACTTAAGCAAAACATTTCAACAAAAAAATTTGGAGGGAATTTCTCATTCTCTTAGCTATATGTTATCATTGCGAGAGATCATTTGCATCATACACCATTTCTTGTTTGAGTGTTATAATTCCTCTAATAGTTAAGTTTCGTTTTATGAAGCATCAACATCTTCGTCACGTAACAACTCTATTCATATTGATGAATATAACGAGAGAAGTATTAACAAAATTACTGATGAATATTTTCAAACGGATAGAAAGTATAAATGTCAACTTATTCCTAATTCTATGGACTATGAGAGCAACAATGACGAATGGCAAGATGAAGAATTTCCAAAAACTAGAAACTCACATTTTCCACTTACTCCTAATCCTAAGGACTTTGAGAGCAATAGTGATGATTGACAGGATGACAAATTTTCAGTGGATAGAGAGCCACAATTTCCACTTAGTCCTAATCATAAGGATTATGAAAGCAATAGTGATGAATGGTCGGATGAAAAATTTTCAGTGGATAGGGAGTCACAGTTGCCACTTAGACATAATCCTAAAGATTATGAGAGCAATAGTGATGAATGTCAAGAAGAAAAATTTTCAGTGGATAAAGAGTCACACATTAGGGGAATTTTGAGGTCTAAAATGGGCCTCCTAAGGAAATAATAAAATAATAGCTAAACCAATAAAATAATATTTATGAATTTTCAATTCAGTTTTTGCACCACAATCCATGTAACCATAGTTAAATTCAATTCAAAGGTTGTACTAAAATAAAATTAATAAAAAAATTGTATTGATGTGACTATAAATAAGAATGAGTTTTTCAAGAAAAAATCATTATCATTGAACAACTAATGCATTTGTCCATTGTACTTAAAACTTAAAATAAAATATAAATATAAATTTATAAATTCTTAATTTGCTATTAATTAAAATTTATATTATTTAAATTGTATAATAACATGTAATTAATATACTATATAAATATAATATAATATAATATAATAAATGTATAGAAATATGTATTGAAATGACAATAATATATTTCTATTCAAAAAGTGTGAAATGACATTTATTATGAGTGCTTTATTTTGACTTTAAAAGTACTTAGAGCACTACCATAGTTAACTATGAGTTTTAATCCACCATTGAGAATGTGACAAGTAAGTACCTTTAACTCAAGCAATGCTACCTCAACCATTAGGGATGATGTCATGCCCTAAAATGTGATTGGTTCTCATAAAGTGAATTTTGATTGTACATTTTCCTCAGGAGGCCCATTTTAAACCTCAAAATTCCCTTAATGTTTTCCACTTACTCCTAATCTTAAGGATTATGAGAGCAAAAGTGATGAATGAAAGGATGAAAAAAATTCAGTAAATAAAGCATCACATTTTACAGTTACTCCTAACCCTATGGACTTTGAGAGCAATAGTGATGAAGAGAAGGATGAAGAAAATCCAATAAATCGAGAGTCTCAATTTCCACTTACTCCTAATCACATGGACTATGGGAGCAGCAGTGACGAAGGTCGGGATCAAAAATTTCTAATAAATCAAGAGTCGCAATTTCCACATAGTCCTAATCTTATGAACATTGAGAGCAGCAGTGATGAAGGGAAAGATAAAGATGGTGAAGAATATCCTCCAATTCGGTATTTCAAAACCATAGATAATGGTATTGAAAATTTTCATGCCGCCGAAGATGGTAATGAATATTTTTCAAACAATGATGGTGGTGAATTTCCTAACTATTTGGCAAATGATCATAAGAATAGTATTCCTCCTAATGATCATGGAAATGCTTCTTTGGAGAATGATGAAATGATAGAGATGTTGCAAGCAAATATTGTTTCTAGGAGTAGGAGTAGACCTTTCCGTATCAATCCAAAATGTTCTAGTTATACAAGGGGTGGAGTAGTATATCTCACAAGAAGAAGTTCTATCGGTGAGCTCATTTCAAGTGATTATTGTAAAAAAGATTGCTTGAAACATATGGATTTCAAATTTGCTTTAGAGAAAAGAAAGAACTATTTTTCAATGAATAAAAGCATGTAGAATTCATATTTAGTGGGGTGCATGCAATCTATACTGGCAAGTTATGATTATCATATTGGGTCTTTACTGCTCTATAGAAAGGATTTCAAAATGATTCATTCAATTGGAAATTTTCGTCTATCAAGAATCTAAGATAATTTGGAAAGTGATCCTACATATTATTCATAATTTTATCATTAATGAGAGTTTGGGCCATTAGCAAACACTACAATGTCATGGCTGCGAGACTTATTTTCAAAACATGGAGAGTGTATGCCAAACAAATATATAATACATATTCCAAATCTACAACTTATACAAGGAATATGCAGAAGTTGTTGAAGGAAATGGTCGTTTTATTACATATCAATATTTAGTGCAGATATGGAGAGAATTAAACAATGTTTGTATCTCTAAGAAGACAAGGATGGGGGTTTGCAGTACATGTGTTTTTCTAAAATAAAAAATGGATAAATGTCAAGGAGCAGAAAAAGGTAATCATTCATAACATTATATTTTTAAGTTGTATCGTGATCAACTATGAAAATGCATTTATTAATATGTTTATTTTATGTTTTGTGTAGATTCCATTATTAAATCCCTTCAAGAGCATCACGAACAATAAACAAGTGAAAGGAAAAATCCAAATAGATATATAATACATATTCCAAATCTAGAACTTATACAAGGAATATGCAGAAGTTGTTGAAGGAAATGGTCGTTTTATTACATATCAATATTTAGTGCAGATATGGAGAGAATTCAACAATGTTTGTATCCCTGAGAAGACAAGGATGGGGGTTTTTAGTACATGTGTTTTTCTAAAATAAAAAATGGATAAATGTCAAGGAGCAGAAAAAGGTAATCATTCATAACATTATATTTTTAAGTTGTATAGTGATCAACTATGAAAATGCATTTATTAATATGTTTATTTTATGTTTTGTGTAGATTCCATTATTAAATCCCTTCAAGAGCATCACGAACAATAAACAAGTGAAAGGAAAAATTTGTACAAGCATAGTGTTATGATAATCCAAATAAATATTTGGGTTTGATAATTGATGGTATGGACCAGAAGAAAACACTTCTACCACATTTTATTCGCACACCAAAATAATTGCAAGAGGAAAATTTTATCCAGTTTCATTTGGTCAGTTGTATGGTCTTCAATGGGAAAATGTCGCCAAGAGTTTACTTCACAACTCCAAATATTCATAATGATGTAAATCTGACAATAAGCATAATTCATGATGTGCTTTCTCATTAGAGTGGTAATCTTCCTGAAATTTTGTATCTACGATTAGACAACACTTGTCGTGAAAATAAAAATCAGATTGTTTTTGGATATCTAAACATGCTTGTCGAATTGAGAATTTTTTATAAGTAAAGGTTGGTTTCCTTCTTGTTAGGCATACTCGCAACCATATCGATCAGATGTTCAGTCGTTTTTCAGTAACATTGAGGAGGAAGAATGTTGGGAGCTTGCCATCATTAATTGAATGTATTAAGAAATCATATATGCCAGAGCCTATTTTTCATGTGTTAGAAGAAACCGTTGACATGCGAATGTTTATTCTCGGATCGCATGGTCAAGAGAAATGCATTGAACAACTTAATGAAATTAGCTTCCAACATCAATTTTGTATCAAACAAATTGATGGGAAAACACTTATATGGGGAAAGAAGTATTCAACAACTGCAGAATGGGCGCCATCATCAAGTTTGGAATTTTTAAAATTCATTCCATATCATCCAATATTTGCGTCAAATATATTGTTATTACAATCAGTTGGTGAAGTTCATAATACATGAAGGAAAAAGAGAGAGATAGATTATTCTGAATGCCTAGAAGAAATTAAAAAAAACATTAGATATACATATGAGTACTCTGATGTTGCTGATTCAATTTGGTGGGAGTCATTTTTCAATGATCAGATTTATATCCTTTCAAGACCAGCAAATGAAGATATGCTTTTGAAGATTCCATTTATTTGGCCACAGAATGTGTCAAATGAACAGGGGGAAACAAACATTCTTGAACAACAACAATCACACGGCATTATTAATTCTACACTGGTGAAGGAAAGAGAAATGTATATTGGTTCCAAAAGATATCGTGCACAACGTGAAGCCGTGGAATACCTTTACAGAGGTTTAGTACAAGATATTAAGGAGGGTTGCATGATCGCAGTCTTAGCACATGAAGATCCACATAGCTATCCATTCTGGGTTTCCAAGGTTATAAAGTGATTACATAAAATAAGGATGTTATAGGTGTTGAAGTACATTGGTATGCCACAAACACCCATTCAATGGTGTGTACAAGCCAGAGATGGTAGTTGATAAAAAAAATAGCGGAAAGATAAAAATAAAGGGTACAAATATAAATTATCGCCGCACAAACCTCTTAAAATTGGAGGAAGTTGACATACTTGTTTATGACTTCAATTTAAAAAGAGAGGAACTCTTCGCTCTAGGATGATAGAGATTCTTAAGAGGTTGCTACCACAAGAAACAGTGTTGAGATGGCAATCTGCTAAACCCAGTCGTAGATCTAAAAGAATTTTGAAACCTCAAATGGTGGGCATGCATGTTGACTCAGATGGGGCACTAGTTGATGAAAGAGAAGAATATGGAATATCTTCATCTGCATTGAGTCATTCATCTAAAGATGTGAATTCTGATGGTGTGCAAGAAAATATCAGCGATTTTGAATAATTGTGTAAAACAATTGATATAAATGATGTTTGCATTGAGCAATAAAAATGATATTTTAAGTTATGAGTCATTTTTATATTTTTTGGATTATATGTTTTAATTATGATGAATTCATTTGTCTAAAATATTGACAATGCAACAATAACTTGGAGAAATAATTTATGTTTCATTGGTTTATTTTAGTCATATAATTTTTTCATAATATCATGGTTGAAATATTTTGAAAAGTTAATATTTTTTAATTCTATGGGTGAAAATTTGTGAAATATATTTTATATTTAACATTATGGTTGAAAACAATTAGAATTATAGGGATTGTTAGTGTCATGATATTATATGTTAAATGGCATGTATAAAAATTATTAGAATTTTAATGTGTTTAAAATTTCATTATTTTATTTTTAATGCCATTACTAAAAATAGGTTGAAATTGTACCCAGAAAATAAAAATGGTATTCTAGCACCATTCTAACACCAACCATTGTGTGTTTTTTCCATTTTTTTGGCACATGAAAATTGGTTTTATTGCCATATTTTAAAAAATTTGCAAATTTACACTGAAAATAAATAAATAAATAAATATATATATATATATATATATATATATATATATATATACATATATATAAAATAAATAAATAAATTTGTTTTGCAATACACCCTTTTCGTTTTTGGGCCGTTTTTCATGTTTTTTGGGGTTTTTTTGGATAGAGTTCTCATTTTCAGTTTATAGTTCTTGTTTTAAAGTTTACGTTGTTCTTATCAGAATATTGGTAACAACTCGAATAAGGGACACCTATATCAAAACACAAATTTTATACTAAATCAACAATTTTCTGCACAAATCATGTCCAATGTTGCCATTTTTCAGTGCTATTCTGATGCTCAGCTGGGGGATTTCAAAATCAAAACATGTAAAACAACAAGAGTGTATTAAGGACATAATCATAATTGGATTAAAATAAATGACCATAAATATGAGTAAAGATGTGAATTGATATGACTACTAAATGTTAGAAAACAACACAGGTAGATGAGTAAAAAAGAGACCAGGAAAACAAAATAGGATCAAACTCTTTCTTCTGAAAAATGATAGTTTAGAACTTTACAACCTCACAAGAACAGGAGAGAAACAAACCAAATTATCACAATGTGTTATATTACCCTAGACAAACCAGGATGTCAGATATTCATCAACTCACAGATTTACAAAGAAACCAAAAACATTTATCTCAGAAGAGAAATGAACGTATATTCAACTTGAATGAAACCAGAAACATCCCACCTGAGAATGTATAGATGGAAAACAAGAGAAAATTAATGTAATATAGGACAACACTTGATCTTCTCCTGAGGCATAGGACCCGCATCACTAAGGGCAAAAATGGTGGGATTTCAATCAGTTACCACAAGTTCTTCAGGGTGTATTTCTTTTTTATTTGAACATGAGGCAAATAATGTGTCTATCAATTAAAAACCCATATATTCAGACTCAAGCCCTATATGGATGTATTCTTCACTAGATTTCTTAAGCATATTTAGGTCATGGCCTTGAATTTTTATTTCTAAGTATTTCCTCCACAAAACATAAACTATCTTATGATCTTTAGCTATCTTAGCTTGTTTTATACACAACCTCAAAATAATAAATCTAATCATCTATATTTTCAAATTTAAAATTAAGTCAATTGGACTTGGATCCTTTTTTTCCCAGATCTAGCTAGGACCATGTTCCTCGTCTTTATACTCAAATGGAGGACAAGCGAGAGGTATCACATGATCAATGATATCATTGACCACTTCTTCTATTTGACGTATTATTGATAATAAAAAAACATTTAGTTGTTTGTGCGCGTGTGTGTGTGCAGTGACAATCCTCACTAGATTCTTCTATTCCAGTATATTTCTTATCCATCCCATCATTAATAGTTGAGAGGTGTTCTTTGATAGCCAAGATATCCCACGCATCATCATCTACGTTATGGTGGAGGCAAGGCAGCGTATCTGATAGTTGACATCGTTTAACTGTTATTATTTTGTAGATAACAATGGTTTAGTTTCACCTTTTTCATAGGAAATAAATTCATGTATGTAATTAGATTCTCATTTGATATCATTATTGGAGTATTGTTTGGAGGAAGTGATCTATCATTTAGTCTTTTGGGACAAATGTTTGACTCCTCTTTGGAAAAAAAATATGGTCTCATCATTTTAATAGGATTAAATTCTTTGAAATTTGGACTTCATTACTGAAAGGAACTTTTTATTTCCTAACAACCTATCCTTTGAACAATTATCAATCGAAGGACATATTAAAAAAGGCAATACCCTAAGAGGCCTAGGAGACCATATACATAATTGTCACATAGTTTACAAGGCTTTGGGACTTGCATCTCATCGGACATACGATGATGTTGTCCATGTAAAACATATGGTATCTCAAAAGAGCTAACATGGCCCTTGCACTAGACTAGAAGGTTGGTTTGGGATGATTCTTACCAACTATTCCCCAACCTAAAAAACCACTGGTGTAACTTGTTATGGGAAAAAATCAAAAGAGAACGAAAAATAAAATCAATTGTAACAAGTACTATTATATTCTTAAATTTTCAAAATTACTATTAATAGTTAGGATATGTTTGAGAGTTGTTCCAACCTCACCAGTTCATACGAAGAGAGTATAATTTCAATTCCCTTTGAGAATTCAGTAGACTTAACAGCTTTCAATATTTTAGCATTTCATGGCTGGAAAAAATCTAACATTGTAGAATTGGTTTCCATTACGGCCTTTAATCTTTTTAAATTAATCAAACCATCCATATTAAAATTAAAATTAACTTTTTTTATAGAAATTTATTTTGAATTTCTTTCTATTATATTGAAAAGTTCTTCACATGCACATATGTATGCTTTTTTTAATAGTTGTATTCTATATATTATATAGTTTGGAGTTTTTATGGGTATTTTCCAGTTGAATTTGCTTAAAATCCAAGAGAGATTTGTTGGAATCACAAGTTTGATTTGTGAACTCTCTACAATATGAGTGCCCAGGGGTTTTTTTAGGGTGCTCAATCCAAATATGCAATAAAAACACATTTTAAACAACAAAAAATCATTATTTTACCAAAACTTATTTCATCGGATTCCATCCAAAAAATCTAAAACATATAATAATTAGACAACGTATTTTTTTATATAGCAACTTGAAATTCCAATGGAATAATAAGCCACAAATTTGAAATTCAAACGATCTATTATGCACCTATTCCTAATATTTAAAGTTTTAATTTCTTCTTCTTCATGGGCCAACAAGTCACAAACACCCTATATACAAATGTCCAAAAAAATAACCACAAAGTATTCATAGTATAGCTCCCTTTCAACTTTGGTTTTGGAAAATAAATTAAAGTTCATCTACTTCACAACTCTGATGCCTCTACAATGTTCCTTATATAAATGAAACTGATTTTACTATCAACTCCAATATGAAAAAACAACTAAAAGTGTGTATAATTTCATCCCTCCAAAAAGGAGATAGAGTTTGGTTACATGCTAATAAATAAAAGTTATAAGGACTAGGAAATAAAATTAAAGCCCCTGAGATATGGAAACTTTTGGAATATTGGATAAGGTAGGCAATAATGTTTAGAAACTCAGTGATCCACCTTATATGTGCATTTACTTTATAGTAAATTTAGAGAACCTAAAAATGTATGAACCATCCATGCTCATTGAGGATGAAGAAGGCCAAGCTTTACCAACGATTAAAGATTTTTCACCAAAATCATAAGTATAATTACTAGAGGATGCAATTCTGCAAAATAATATTACAATGACCTGAATGGATCGACAAGAATTTTGGTGGGATGGATTGCAAGGCCAACTGATGATATTGTAGCATCTTGTGTACTATTTTTTCTTGGCCTTTAGGTTGTTGATAGATGTGCAACCTAGTTAGCCAACCAAACATGACCTAATATTAATGTAACTTTTTTAATTAAATGTGGAATTGGATATAGCTACAAAAAAAAAATTAATGGAACATAACCACTACTTTGCATATTTTTTCTTTAGGATATAGAAAAGTGTTCTTCAAAGCAATGCTTTATATCCCCCATCACAATGGAAAGTACTATGCATGATAATTTTGATCGTTGTGTTGATGGGAGATTTGATTCTTCACTGTTTTGGGAGCAGAATTTGATTACTTGCCACTTTAGGTGTGTCTTGCATCACATAAGAAGAGTTCAAGGACAACATTTTTGAAATTATGTGTAAATGGATTGTAGGAAAGATTTTATCATCTCAAATAAATATTGGTCAATCATTTCTAAATGGAATACTCTTTCTTACTTTTCTTCCAGTAGTCTTGAGCTTGCAGTTATAAAAGTACGAGTAGCTATGTAAGAATAGAATAATGAGCCTTGAAAAGATTGTTATAATATTTATGATGCATTCATGAATTGGTATGATGTGATTGAGTTGGTTAGTAGTTATAAGTTATAACTAGAGTGATTGGGCAATGACAATTATGTTACAAATTTTGTATACAATGTGAAACATCACACCATGTGATACAATTGTGTGTGACACCATAATGTGTTGAACCTGGAAAAGGTTATAACAGTACACAAGTATCTAATAAGTATTCATACTTGTAATTAATGTTTTATAATACAACCTCTTGGCCGACATTGAAAAGCACTAAAGAATCATATTTCTGGTGTTGTGTTTGGGTTGATAAGGAAGGTATCCAAATGGTTGAAAAAACAATAAGGAAGTGTCCATATGTTGTGTATAGGTGATGGTTGGGAACTCCAAATTATCTTGGTAAAACACATGAGCCTGAATTATGGCAATCTTGACTCTATAAGAATGCATTATGTGAATATGCATATATAAACTATTAAATTATACAAATAATGATCCTACAATTATGAATTATATTGGTACATATGCATGATGCATTGAATGAATGCATGCATGTAATGAATGATAGTTTTATGTCATCTATGTAAGGTATGTGAACTAGTGAGAAGAATTTGCATTATTTAGTCAGATGGAAATGGTTGGTGTGCAGCCTGGCAGATTTATATCTTATGGCGCTCCAAAAGGTGTGTGATGATCTTGTAGCCTTGGAACAGGGCAGCATAGGTCCATGCTAAGCTTATAATAGCCTAATTTAAAATTGATTTTTTGTGATAAGCGCGCCAAATGTGGGAACTTAGAGGATGCACACAAAGTGTTTGAAAAAAAATGAAAGAATGAGCCAAATGAGGTATATTGTGGACATCGTTGATTATAGGCTATGCATAGCATGGATTTGGTAAAGAAGCTCCCTTTCTCTTTGAAGAAATGCAATGGTATGGCTTAGACCGTAAAATTTCCCTTTTTCAATGTTTTGAGGGCATGTGTGAGCTTCGCTGCCTTGATATGTGGCAGGCAGGCACATGCCCACTTAATCAAATATTTATTTAATGACAATTTATTTCCTAGAAATACTATTGTTGACATGTACGCCAAGTGCAACAATATATAATATGCACAAAAAAATTTTGATAGGATGTCGAAAATAAATGTGGTATTAGGGAATGATATGATTATTGGATGTGCCCAACATTGTCTAGGCAAAAAGCCCTGAAGTTCTTTGAAAAAAAATGCAAATGGTAGAGACAAAACCAGATGTTATTACTTTTGTTGGTATTCTTTCTGTGTGAAGTCTCGCAGATCTAGGCTTTGGGAAACAAGGATTTCTAGGACAGACTCTTCTCATGAAGGAATTATTGGTGATACCTATCTAATTATAGCATTTTCCTTCACTATTACACTTCAGATAAAGTTGTAACTCAAGGCATGGACGTAATTTATTATCTACACGTTCATTCTTAAGTTTGTAGTGGTGTTATCCCTTATAAAATTTCTACAGTGTTTATGAAAGATTTACTTTGGATGGCCTAAAAGGTAAAAATGCAGAATAAAAAGTTCATTTGCAAACTATGGGCAGATATTTTTACAGAATCAAGAAAATAAGGGAATGAAAAATTAATATCTTGATGAAGTGGACATGAAAAAATCTATGGTGTCCATTATTTGCATGAACATATGATAAGGTAGAATGATTTATTTTATTTTTATGAAGGTTTGAAGGAAATTTCTTAGTGTGGTATCATGATTGTAAAATTGCAATGTTTAAGAAGAAGATCAAAATATCCAAGTCATTTGACAATGTTGGAGCTTATATTATTAGTTCCTTGGACCATATTAGTGTTGAAATGAATATAACGTACATTGGAGTATTTTAATGCTCTAAAAGGGATAAGTGGGTTCTGGGTGTGAAAATTGAGACATGGAGATATTGAATATTCTACTATTCTTAACATCAATATTTCAAATTTAGATAAAATGTTTGAAGTTTAAGAGTGGAATGTTTTTCTTATAAATAGAGTTAGAAATGTTACTGGAGACAAAGGTTTATATTTTTTTGGTAATACTTGAAAAAATTTGAAAGACTTAGAGTGGAATGAGGAGTAGATAAGCCAACTTGGGAGGACGAATGAGGTTTGGTTTGTCACAAAGGGCTTTCCTCGGTAGCTCTAGGTTTCCCCCTTCTTGAGTACATTTCCATCTATCTTCCAGATATATGCAACTCAACCTTGGAGACTATTGGTCAATGCTGAAAAAATCTCAATGATTTTTGGTTGATCTTGTTAGATAAAGAAGAGCACATCACAGATTTACCACTGAACAACAAAGTCAAGGTATTTCTACGTGGATGTAAAAATTTGGGTAGATTTTCATTTTATGTAAGGCCTCGAGGATCGATAGATACATATCTTTCTGATATTGGTAAGTACAACACTAATGTTATGTGGATGCTTCTAGGTTTTTTGGATGAAACTTACCAAGGTATTCTCGATTATTTCAAGGGTTGCCCATAGCTAGAAAGGCTATAAATTACAAATTGTTCTTTTAGTGAATCTGCATTGGCAGCTGCAATGCTTCCGCAAAAATCCCTCAAGTACATAAGGGTTCAAGGATATAATGTAACTATTACTGGCGCTCATCTTCTACCTGTGGCTCAACCTTATTGGAACATAGAGTTTTCTCTTGGTTTTAAATTGTTGGACACCTAATCCTCTATGGGTAGATGTAGAAGGAAAAAAGACATAAGAAGTCCAAGATACCCTGGAAGATGAATCCAAGGGTCACAATAATATACTAGAAATGCATCATTAATGAATAATAAATGCATCTAACGTCTATTCTTTCATATTTGTGTGTGTTCACCATCGTTGAGTTTAACATGGTATCAGAGCCACTGGTTTTGAGGTCTTTCTGTGTATGTCAGTTTTACAATCAAACCTACACTTTTTGAATCTATTTTGAGCTAAATTTGAGGTACCTATTTGCCAAGATTTTTTATCTATTTAGTCATAAATCCTCTGTCTCAGTCCTATTTTTGTTGTAGTCCTACCATCATATTCCTGCCATCCGTTGCCCTGGCATCAGTCCATTATAAAAAAAAGAACATTCTATGTGCCATTAATGTCAACCACTCTTCTGGAAAAATAACGCTCTCCATTCATTTGCTCTGGAATATGCTCATCACTCAACAGTGGTTGTGATATCATGAACATTTAATTGTTCACTTGTACGGAAAGAAATTAACATCATTATTTTATTGATTGTTTGAAAACGTTATTGTTTTCTATGTTGAGATAGTTCCCTCTCGATCCTCCTTTAGACCGTTGGCTATGTGCTTCTTGCATTTGAAAATTAGAGACCTGGAGCCCTGTTGATAGGAAATGACCCTTAGATTTCCATATGAAGTCATTGTTTCCATTACAAGCCTGAAATTGAAATTCTCCAAGCCAGAGGTTCCTGTAATACCACCGCTCAGAACCTTGACTCCTTAGCCCTCTCCCTCGACCTCTCCCTGACTCCTCATACTCAACCAATATTTTTGGCTCCCCCATCGCATATAAAATATAATACCTCACTGCAGCATGATCCATCTCCCATAATGCTACGCCCTCTCATGCCTTGGCCTTACTCAGCCCCTCGATCCTTGGCTCCTACCTCCCACCTGTGTGCCAGCCTCTCCACCGTCTCCTGCGCCCTCCGCTGGTATCCACCAATCTGCTTGGGCTGACCACCTCCCATTGGCTCTTCCACTTCTGTCGACCCTTCCACTTCTGCCAACCCTTCCTCTACACTCTGTTCAAGCGAGCGCTCCATTGGTTCAACTCCACGATGTTAGGAGGAGTGGATGTTGGTAATGAGTGGGAGGTGAATTAACCACAATGGGATCTATTGAGTAGGACTCATGGAGGTTGATGCAATTACATTCAGGTTCACGACATCTACATTTGAAAACATATCTGGGTTCATTACAACTATCACATTGGTATTGGTCCCTTTCTCTTGTTACCAACTCCATATTTCAGCTCCAAGTCCGCACAGTCGGTTCGACTCCCCTCACCCACTGTGCTCCTCCTTTTGACCGTTCGACAGTTGCTACAGTTAGAATGTTGGTCTCAAACTCTAGTTCTTTGTTGGATAAAACTATGATGCATCTATATGCGTTTAGTTTTTTATGGAAGTGCGATGAATGGGATTATAGTTTGAGTGTGTTGCTCTTATACGTTATAGCAACATGGTGTTAGGTGTGCGTTTCTTATCTATGAATTAATGGTGGTCTATTGACCGTGGTATACATTAATTAATTCTCTGCATGACCGTGGAGTGAAGATCATTTTATTTCCTTAAATGAATACCGGTGTGCAACAATTCAAAGACAATGCGTTGAAGAGAGTAGTGTATGGTGGAATGTTGTTGCTCATTCAAATTGATGCATAGTGTTATGCGTTAATGGTAAGCTATGTGAATCCTTGAAATTTGTAATGGTATGTTGCATGAATCATGCGTTAATGGTATGTTGGAGGATGGTATATGTTGATATGTTTATATGAGAAGTATCAATGTTGTTTTTTAAGGCCATGATACAAGTCTTTTAGCATAATATGGTATGCCTCTCTCCATGATGTGATTTTATATATGCGTTGATCCATTTATGTTGAAGATTGTGTGAGATGGTTTATGCTCGGCAAAATTTTGGTCTCCTTTCTAATTTTTTGAATGCCAATTATGGATAATTGTTGCAACAACAGGTTCAGGAGCGACTTTTCTATAGATGGTGGGGTGTGAGAGGCACAAATTCTGCAATAGTTGAGGTGCATTATCAGTTGAAGATGGTGCCTTCAATTTATTTTACTTGAGCTATCTAGAAAATGGCTCGAACTATTGAAGTATTAGAGTTCCTGAAAACTCTGATACTATCTACCACTGATGACAGTGAAAATCAACAAAACCATGGTTGCTGACATTAGAATTTGCCTACAAGATGCACAAGAAATTTTTTTTTTTTTGCAGCTTGAATCACAAATTCAACAAGAAGAATTAAAACAATGGAGTCATCATTCTGAACCTATTTCCATTCAGAACATTGAGATAGACTCCTATCAGCACCAAGAATACCAAAATTGAAGTTGATTTATATTCAATGCCCAATGAAGCAACAAAGTTACATACAGATGTAGAAATCCAACATGCACTTCCCAAGCCCATTATCATACCTTAGGAAGAGCTTGTCCACAACAAGCACAAAACTGGTCTTGGATATGACAAGGAGGTGTCCTTTCATATTCTGGACTACTCCAAGCCCATCAAATTTTAGACTGCCAGATTTCTTCATGATAGCTCAACTACAGCTATTATAGATTCTTCCCCTCTTCAACGGTAGCAACAACAGAGTGTAAAATGCCAACACTATGATTGAGTTGGCCATATGAAAGATAAATGTTTCAATCTTCACCCATGAAAGCATTGTGGTTGGCACACCCATTCTTCACACAGATGTTTTAGAAACAAGCCTCCTGCAAGAACAAAGATTCATCTTGAATGGATCATTTCTTGGCAATAGGCATCAACAACCAAGAATATGTTTAAGTCATATGTCAGAACTTGTTCTAGAGTATTTAACAATATTGCAGTTGATTTTTCACCATCATCTCACCTTGTATCTGACAGGGGGGGAAATGGTGGTCATCTACAAGCTTCAAAACCACTTCAAGTGAGCTTGAGCCACAACCTGTCATTCTATATTCAGAGTTGTAGCCAGAGGCACAGGAGTTCAAGCGAGCCTAAGCCACAACCTGTCACTCCAAATTTAGAGTTGTAGCCAGAGACACATATGCCCATGAGCATATCTTTAGTTAGTGGTAAGCCTTAAACCATCTATGTGAGGTTGATATTTTTCCTCTTCAAAGAATTGGGGACTGCACTAAGCATTCCAGTGTTGGTGGTCATCCTTAAACCACCTCTTTATGCCAACATTTTAGAGAGCTCATTCGGCCTAAGTGCTTCCATGCATATTTTGCAGATTTTTGTTACAAATCTCTTCTTGGACTCACACATACCCCTTTGGATTAAGGGGGTGAATGTTGGACACCTAATCCTCTATGGGTAAGTGTAGAAGGAAAAATTACATAAGAAGTCCAAGAGACCTTGGAAGATGAATCCAAAGGTCACAATAATGTACTATAAATGCAACATTAATGAATAATAAATGCATCCAATGTCTATTCTTTCATATTTTTGTGTGTTCACCATACCTGAATTTAGCAACAATTGATAAAGGATGTGTTCGCTAAAGATATGGTAGAAGAAAAAAATGTGGGATCTGACTGATCCTGTAATAGACCTAATGCTATAGATGTATTTTTACGGCATTCGAGAAGCATTAGAAATCGATCGATAAATAAGGCAAGGCAAGTTAACCTTACAGTAAGGCATGGCAAGGAAGGAAAGGCCCTATCTTCTCTTTCGCCTTTGCTTATCTGTTCTAGGGTTCATCGATGTGATTCAAAACCCCGAATAAATTTTAGGGTTCCACAAAAAGATTAAAGCACCATTCACAAAGATACAAGCACAATTCACAAAGATACAAGGACTATTCACAACCTTTTTACAGTAAAATTCAGTGAGACAGAATCAGCAATAAAATTGGGAAATTGTGCAAAAGGTAGGATAAATACCTCTCCAGAACTAGCAAAGGTTGTGGCTTTGTGCTCTAGCCCCAATCTGTCCACAAAAATCACTAGTCTGACATCCTCCAATAGCTCCAAGGGGTTTTCACCTGAGTTCTGGGTAATTGTTTATGGGTCTAGATATGTGCTCTCGATATGTGCTAAGCCCCAAATCTGTTATTAGTGGGGTGCGTTAACCAAAATAAGAAGTTCGGCAAGATCAATAACATGAAAAGAAAAACTTTTGAGATTCACGGGATTGCTGAGGTGCGTGGGTTGAACATTTCTATTTACTTGTGAAGCCTTTGCCTAGCCAAGCGTGACTTTCGTTGACGGCCGAGACAAATATGAAGCATTGGTGAGTGGGGAAGTTTTCGAGCTCACAGTATCGTTAAACACATTATGGTGAAGAATCTTGAGAGCTCACGGTTTAGTTAAACCACTATGACGAAGAAGCTGCAGCCCGCCAAAACAAAAACATGTTGATGATTTTTTTTAGTTTATATTATACATTACAGAATTTTATTTTGAACTTAAATGCATATATTTAGGGGAATGATATAGATATAGATTCTTTATAAACTCACCCCTAGTTGAGTTCTCAGAAGTTATTTGTTTCAACAAAAAAATTTAACATTGCCCATTTTGAAATATTTTGAAAAACTGAGTGAAATAAAGAAAATATCTACTTTCATTTGTTTAAAAATAATATTTTAGTGTTGTTCATTTAGAAATATTTTGAAAATCTAAAATATAGGAGTGAAATAAAAGATAAAATTGAAATAAAATAATTAACTTCATTTTTATCTAACATATTTCTTCCAAATTTGATGATCGATGGACAAAGAAAACTCAAGAATTAGTTGATACTAAAAACTCAGAAAATTATTTTTTTAGTTTTCTAAAATATCAACACTCAACGCGTTTCCTTGGGCACCCTCACATGACCCGACCCGACCTGACCCACCCGAACTCGTTTCCTTGGGAGCTCTCAAATGGCCCAACCTGACTGTGTTTCCTTGGGTGCCCTCACATGACCCGACCCACCCGAATGAACACACAAGGGAGAAAATGGAAAACGGGTCACGCGAACATACACAAGGCACACGGAAGATCACAAATTAGCATTTTTATACAACCTCCCTCACACGACCCGACCCGACCCGACCCAAATGTGTTTCCTTGGGTGCCCTCACACGACATGACCTGACCCACTTGAGCAAAGGCAAAATTGATCAAACAATAAATGGGTCGCACGAACGTGCACAAAGCACACTGGTGGTCACAACTTAGCATTTTTTATAAAGACGCCCTCACATGGCCCGACCCTACTCGCTCGAATGCATTTCATTAGGTCCCCTCACACGACCCAACATGACCTAAACTGACCCGACCTAACTCGATCCGCCCGAATGCGTTTCCTTGGGCGCCCTTACAGGACCTGACCCGACCTAACCTGTCCGAACGCGTTTTCCTAGGCGCCCTCACACGACACGAAGCCGACTCAACCTTACCTGCACGAACGTGTTTCCTTGGGTGCCCTCACACGACCCAACCCGACCCGACTCGACTCACTCGAACATGTTTCCTTGGGCGGCTCACACAATACAACCCGACCCGACCCGACCTGACCCGCTCGAATGCGTTTCCTTGGGCGCCCTCACACGACCCGACATGACCTGACCCTCTCGAATGTGTATCCTTTAGCACCCTCACACGACCCAACCTGACCCACACGAACGCATTTCCTTGGGCACCCTCACACGACATGACCCGAACGCATTTCCTTGGGTGACATCACACGACCTAGCCCGACCCGACCCTACTCGCTCGAATGTCGAAGGCATGAGGGAGAAAATGACAAATGGGTCGCACGAACGTGCACAAGGCACACGAGCGGTCATAATTTAGCATTTTTTATATGGCATCCCTCACATAATCTGACCTGAATGTGTTTCTTGTGGCGCCCTCACATGGCACGACCCGACCCGCCTGAACGAAGGCACGAGGGAGAAAATGGAAAATAGATCACACAAACGTACACAAGGAACACGGGTGGTCACAACTTAGTATTTTTTATACGGCCACCCTCACACGACCCGACCCAACTTGAGCTGACTTGCTCGAATGCGTTTCCCTCAACGCCCTCACACGGCCTGACCTGACCCACCCCGACCCGCCCAAACGCGTTTCCTTCAGCACCCTCACATGACACGACCCAACCTAACCCACCCGAATGCATTTCATTATGTGCCCTCACACGACTTGACCCACACGAACACGTTTCCTTGGGCGCCCTCACACAACCCGACTTGACCTGACCTGCCCGAATGCGTTTTTCTAGGCGCACTCACACAACACGACTCGACTTGACTTGACCCGGCCCACCCGAATATGTTTTCTTGGGCGACCTCACACGGTGTGACCTAACCCGACCCGCCCGAATGTGTTTCCATGGGCACCCTCATAGTACAGCATGACCCGACCAGAACATGTTTCCTTGGGTGCCATCACACGACCCGACCTGACCCGGCGTCGAAGGCACAAGGGAGAAAACAACAAACGGATCGCACAAATGTGCACAAGGCACACGGATGGTCACAACTTAGCATTTTTGATATGGCCTCCCTCACACTATCTAACCTGAATGTGTTTCCTTGGGAGCCCTCACACAGCACAACCCGACCCGCCTGAATGAAGGCACGATGGATCAAACGAAAAACAGATCGCACAAATGTGCACAAGGCACACGGGAAGTCACAAATTAGCAATTTTGATACGACCACCCTCACACAACCTGACCTGACACACCCTAACACATTTCTCTGAGCATCCTCACACGACCCGACCCGCCCAAACAAAGGCAACGGGGAGCAAACGACAAACGGGTTGCACAAATTCATGCACAAGGCACGCGAGCAGTCACTACTTAGCATTTTTTACACGGACTCCCTCACACGACTCAATAGTCAATTCATTGCCTAGTAGAGAAGGCACCCTAATTAAGCTCCACCTTTGCATGAAGTCCAGCAGCGAAGTCTACCTCCACCAAAATCCATGTGATATGTTTATCTCTCTGTAACAGACTTGCTTCCACCATGAAAGAAAATTTACCAATGGAATTTTCGATCATCATTAGTGATTCACGGGAGCAGAATACGAGCGGTAAACCACAGAGTTTAGCTTAAAACCAATATATTTCGTGGTAATTCCAGGTATGGATCAAATCCCACATGCCAGTGATTTAAAGAGAGGAAACCACAACCATGAACCCAATATGATCCCAAAAATTTTGCAACATTTCCATTATTAATAAAGTGGAAGCATAACCAGTTATTGTATAAAATGTTGAAAAGAGGATATTAATTAAGAATAGGGTACCAATGTTCTTTAACCCAAGATGCCATATGAGTCATCCATTTGTAGATAAAACCACTTACCCACCAAATCTCGTTGTTGTAATCCTACCACCCGGTCCACTTAGGGGTTTAGGAGGTTAAATGGGTTAGGGATTGAGAATTAGGGTTTAAGGGGTTAGGGGTTAGCTTTAGTTTTTAGGGGGTTAAATGGGTTAGAGTTTTAAAGGTTTCCCTGTCATATCCATATTTGTTTAATTTCATGATTAATTAGGCATTTTTAATGTCTCACTACTCGGTTAATTAGGATTAAGTACTGATGCAACTAAAGGATCAACTAAAGATATATTTATAATAATGGGTTTGTGAGTCATCTTTGACTCTAGAAACCCAGCTCCTATATCGTCAAGGCATCCAAGGAGTCTTTACATGTCAAATTTTAGTGCATATAGTAATAATTTGAAAAAAAATCAAAGTTGGCCCCATTCACAGGTCACTCTTAGCTTATAAAGATAATGGTGCAGGGAAATATCATGTCATAAGTGACCTAATGTTTTCTGACGAATTTCAACAATTTCGGCACTCCAATAATCTGAGAACAATGATGATATTTACGATGATGCAAATAAATATGAATGAGCTTCTCTTGGTTTCAAGAATAATTTATTCTCTATTGAACAGGACCAACCACGTGAAGGTGGAAGCTCATATGGCCCCTCCCATCCCCCTCACATCACTCTCATTTCCCCAATGCCCAATCTATGAAATAGAACACAAACAAACCAAAATTTAATTAAGGTTGTAAACAAAATTTTCATGTGTTTGTATAAAAACATAATTTTAGTTTAGCCTGTACATTAGTATGCTTTTTATTTGTTGGTTTGACATAATAAACAACATGTAATAAACCCACATAATTAGTAAATTATTTAAAGACAATAATTTATACATATTAAAATATAAAGTTATAGCATACGAGTTCATACTCGAACACAACATCTGTATCATTCTTCTTATGTATCTTCTTGATCTTCATCCAACTTATCGACATCTATACCAACATCTGATTCAGAAACGGTGTTGAAATGATCGACCATGTCATCGTCATCATCAATTATGTCATTTTCAAGAATATCCTCATCGACATCATCATCAATAATTGTTGCATCGTTTCCTACCCCTGGTTCTTCTCTCTCTTCTTCGGTTGTCAATGCATCTTATTTTTCATCTGCCACTGTCTCATCTTCTTCTTGATCAATATCATCTTCTTAATCTACAGTATACTCTACTGACCTTCCTCTTGGATCATATCTAATAGCAAATGACCATTCGTCCTCACCTGTAACCTTTGAGTAAAAGACATGTTCACAATGGCTTGGAAAAACATAGCGATCTTTTCGTACTTCAAACTGCAATGTTTTAACCATTAGAAATCCATTGTCATGTTGAATAAGAGTTTTGTCATCATCACGTACATTCATTCATAGCCTATACCATTTGACGTTGAACAAAACTAATTTAAAGGAATTAAAGTCACACTCAACTATATCATCTAAAAATCCATAACATCTATTTTCATATTCTCGAGGATTTCTGTCACTCCTGGAGGAAAAATTTGTGACCTGGAATACTACAGTTATCCCACTATCAGAAGTTTTTATGTTATCATCCAGCGGTTTGATGCGAAATTTATGACCATTACACCACATTGCCTTGTGGTGTTTCAATTGAAATATGCCAAACATGAAAAAGATGCATTCTCAATTAATAATTAATCATATAATTTAGACTTGAAAATTATCTGAAAAATCAAACATGTTGTCACATTATAAATATACTATAAAATAAGTATTGAATAAAATAGGTGAATTAATTGCTTACCTTTCTATGTTTCAAACCATATGCTAAATCTATTTCCATGTCTGTAACATTTCCATCTTCACTACGATAAGCTTCTCTAACCAATTCAGACAATAGTTTCCATGATAACCTACCATCGTTACGTTCTTTACATATTTCAATACATTCACTCATCCACTCGAGATTGCCTGCAATGTATAAAAGTAGTGCCTCAAAATATTGAGCACCTGAATAAAAAACAATAATTCACCAATATTAAATATAACTTATAACCATGGTAAATTATATTGATTAATAAATGATGAAAGAATAAGAATTAAATGAATATGATCATATACATGATGTAAAAAAATGAAACATTATATGTATTATATATAATAAATCTTTTACCTCTCACTTTCTTCATTCTAACAGGTGCTCCCCTTCAAATTTTTTGATGGAGTTCACATCCCAGATGCAATCCACAACATCCATAGTTGGCGCAACTAATATAGGAATATATTGACTAATATACACCATGGATTCATATACCACATATCCCTCCGCCATAGAACCCTCAAGACATGCTCTTTGTCTAACCAAAGCCTTCAAGGATTTCAAGTGCCTCTCCATCATCCATATTGACCTTGTGTGTACTAGTCCACACATTTCAATCTCAACTTGGTGTATCAAGTAGTGTTTTTGTGCATTGAAAAATGTTGGAGGTAGATACTTTTGCATTTCACACATTAGCCAAGAAATTTATCATTAATTGGGTTAAATATTACCAGTAATATTATTTAAATAGCGGTTTAATTAATTATTCCTAGAGGAAAATCAAATAAATAAGGATTTATTTAATTATTCATCATGGGGTTTCCTATTTGGACTAGAAGTGACTTAATAAACTATCGTTTACTAAATTATTTCTTATAATGAAAACAATTTTACTATGGTAAAATTGGTCTTACATGGTTTATTTTTATCCATCTAATTGTAAATGGTTAGATGAAAAAGACTTATCATGCTTGAGCGTGCTTCCGAAAACCGTCGTGTTGCCTTACAGACGATCGAAGCTGCCAAGAAGTGTACCAAAGCTCAATATGACCGAAAAGTCCACCCTCATACCTTTCACGAAGGCGATCTTGTTCTAGTGTATGACTAGGCTCATGATGTCCTTGGTCATGGGAATTTTGACTCATTATGGCTAGGACCTTGCATCATTAGTAAGGATTTGGGTAAGGGGGCATACCTTCTATAGGATTTCGAAGGTCACCTCCTTCCTAACCCTCGTTGTGTTAGTGTGTTTGGTGCAGGCATGTACGAAATCACACCAACTTAAGGGGTGTGGTTTACCATCTTAAGTTATTGGTCACAAGCAGAAAAAGAAGTGGAGTCAAGCAAGTTAGTGGAACAAGCTAGAATCATAAACATACTAGATAGAGAAATAGCATGCATACTAAAACTAAAACAAATAAAAAAAAGCTCTGAATAGAGTCAAACAATTGTAATAATCTAAACGATGGCTCTTCGGCCCCTCTTATTGAGTGCTATGAGGAAATGATGATGAAAATTTAACCCTCTTGCCAAAGGGCCCTTAGAACATGGGTTCTGAGTCCCGATGCAAGGATGTTTTTACTTCCAAGCTTGCTTCGGTGCAAAGTCTCCCTCTCTGTACTGTGGTGGACTGAACTTGTTGGATGGCCAACAATTGATTCCCCTCTATCTTCAGCTCCAGATCACACACTACTGGTATTGGTTGCGAAATTCTGCCCAGCATAACAATGTGCTCTCAAGTTCTTCATCTCATGGAGGCCTTATATATGAGAATTCAAATCCTCCTTCCCTCTCTTGGTACATTGTGGATGGTAACCCAAGAGAGGGGGATGATTCCTTTGTGTGCCACACATATTCCATTATGTGCTCCCTTAATGTCTAAGGAGGATTTGGTCACCGTCCTTAGGCGGCTTCAAGTGTGAAATCATTGTCCTGGAGTGTGCTTTTTGTGGTCCCGGAAAGTGACTTTCGCTATTCACAAGATTGCGCACATGTTGGGTCAAAAGGCACTCTTCACGAAATATTATGCGTGCAAAAGCATTTATGACTTGCTCAAATTTGATTTTTCCTCAAACCTTAGATATTTTTAAATACTTTCAAGATTCTCTAATTTCTTTCAGCCCTGTAAATCCTTCTTCCTAACATTAAATAATGTCGACTTCTACTTGTACGATTTTCCAGTGTTAACAGTTGCCCCCTAATGTGTGAGGTCTAGGAAGAACTGTATAGCCGAAATACATTACAGTTTATTTTCTGTATATTATGCATAGAGAGAGAGAGAGACCTACGTGAAGCTTGGAATTGGAAACACCCTGCACCGGTTCGAAGAATGACCATTTCCTATGGGACCCTGTAAGAAAATATAATACAATATATATACAAATTTTCTATGAGGCGGGCATGTCCCATGCTCGTGATGTTGTGGCTAATTAAACAAATCTATTTGACAGATACATGTTCTGTCTATGTCACTAATATGGTAGTGATCTAGTGGTTCCTGACGATGACTGTTGACACCCTCCGGAGCATTTTTTCTTTGAAAATAGGTGGAATGTGCTACCCATATGTGTAAACTTGGTATGTCATATAGCTGTGCCACTAGAAAATTTGGCCCAATTACCGATGGCCACTTTGTCGCTATTCCGACACATAGTCATCGTAAGAGCAATAGTTTGAGGACAGACAAAACGTGGTTCTCCATTACGTCGCAATTTCGACGCCTTAACAAAGTGTCGCAATACTGACACTTTTTCCGTTTCAAACAAGCGTCGCTCTTCCGACATTTCTCAAACCGTCGCTCTTCCGACGTTTGTAAACTGTCGCAATTCCGAAGAAATGTGGTCCGATGTTTTCAACGTCGCTCTTCCAACGTTTTTATACTGTCGCTCTTCCGACGTTTTTATAATGTCGCAATTCCGACGTCGTACAAAAGTGTCACAAGACCGACGCATTGCAAAAGTTTCGCAAGACCGACGCTTTCCAGAAGCGTCGCAATACTGATGCATTCCAAAAGCGTCGCAATACCAACGCTAGGAAGAACTGTCGCAATATCGAAGAACGTCACAAGACCGACGAAAATGGAAATCGTTCAAAACATCGGAAGACCGACGCTTATAAGGCATCGGAAGAGCGACGCTTACAAAACGTCGGTATACTGACGGCAGGTTCAATTTAAAAAAAAATAAAAATAAATAAATAAATAAAAAATAAACTTTAAAACAGGACAGTAAATCTCCAATATTTGTTATGAATTGTGAGCATTCCAATTGTTATGAACATAATTCGACCGTGAAATATTAATATAATAAACCACCCTGCAGCGCTTCGACTATAAACAATCATATAAACATAGCTCTGTATTTCAAAAAACAGGTTTAAAATAGAAACAAGGCAACTTTTTTTTTTTTCTAAGTAAGGTTAATCTATTAACAGTGGGAATAAAATTACAGCAAGACCGAAGTCAAAAACATTGCCCAGACTTATGGAAAATTTGTCAAAAAATCAAAAAAGAAGACTACCCTCATACGGGGAAACTAGTCTTGAACGTTTTTCAGGTCGTTGTATTGCCCACGCAGGGGAACCATCATTTGATATCTTTGACGATTACAGTGTTTACAGAATTCAAAAATAAAATAGAGGTCCAACACAGTAATATAAGCAAAAACATGCCCAATTAAGTGGGCCGCAAAGCAAGAAAACCAAACCATAGAGAAGCAGCTACTCATCTGGTGGTTCTTCGACAATTCGGCACCATCCTTCGGCAAACATAAAAATGAAATTTTAAAACAGGACAGTAAATCTCCAATATTTGTTATGAATTGTGGGCGTTCCAATTGTTATGAACATAATTCGACCATGAAATATTAATATAATAAACCACCCTGCAACGCTTCGACTATAAACAATCATATAAACATGGCTCTGTATTTCAAAAGACAGGTTTAAAATAGAAATAGGGCAACTTTTTTTTTTCTAAGGTTGGTTAATCTATTAACAGTGGGAATAAAATTACAGCATGACCGAAGTCAAAAACATTGCCCAGACTTATGGAAAATTCGTCAAAAAATTAAAAAAGAAGACTGCCCTCATACGGGGAAACCAGTCTTGAACTTTTTTTAGGTTATTGCATTGCCCACGCAGGGGAACCATCGTTTGATATTTTTGACAATTACAGTGTTTACAGAATTCAAAAATAAAATAGAGATCCAACACAGTAATATAAGCAAAAACATTCCCAACTAAGTGGGCCACGAAGCAAGAAAACCAAACCAAAGAGAAGCAGCTACTCATCCGATGGTTCTTCGACAATTCGGCACCATCCTTCGGCAAACATGTCACTGTCCATGCCGGGAGTAGCTTCGGACACAGAAGGTCCAGGATCTCTAGGTGTTATCTCCACATCACGAGCCCTACGAACCTGAGCCTACGGTTCCTGCACACTCACGCCACCGCTCCCCTCCTGAAGGCCCGAAAGCTGGGCTTTTTCTGAGCTCAGACCCGCTGGACGGGTGCATTGTTCCTCCACTTGGGCCTCTTCACGGAAAACCACGGTGATTGAAGTTGTGATTCGTGGGCGGTTCAGAGAGAAAATAAAGGAAAAAAGCGCAGTGCGCATCGTGGGAGAAGGTGAAGCGGTGGGGAAATGAGGAGCAGGGGAGCCCATACGGTGGCCAGATCCTAGAACCCGACCCCGCCCACTTCTAGTGTTTGGATAGCGACTTGCGTAATAATCACTGGAGTGGGAAGATGACTTGGTTGAGGGGCTGGAGGGAGCGCGCAGGGGTTGGCCTCTGGTGCTACCCCTGCGACAACGCATCCTATGACGCATGCGAGGCATGGGTGCAGTCTCAGCATTGAGCACAAGACGAGACGGAGAAGCAGGATTCCAAGAAATCGAGGAAGATAGACACAGACCAAACCGAGAGAAATGCAGATTTTCACCAAGGTCTAAGCAGCAGTTCCGTTGGCTTCTCCTTCCCGTCACAGTGTGCAGGCAGTGTAACCCAGCAACCAGAGAGCATCTTCAATTCAAAGGTTGCGGCTCGTTTGAGAAACCATAGCAAAATTCCATTTTATCGACCTGACTGCAATGGTGTCGAAGAACACCCGTCATCAATCTCTCATTGATGAGAGCCGAAGGCCGGATCATATTGGAGCATGCGGCATCGCTAACAGGAGTGGAGGTTCGATCTTGAACAGCGTTAAAACTTAATGCGATTGATATGAAAACCTTGGAACTTAAATATCATCTGCCAGTCATGACATGGGTGGGAAGGTGTCTCCACACTTCGCCACATCCATGTCCCATCGCCTTAAACGCCATCCAATGCACCCGCATCTGGGAACAGGGCAACTTTTGATTGAAGCGCGAGTTTTGTTTAAAGTTTGGTGGTCCCGCACCATGGCAAGCCAGAGGAGGACACGTGGCAGAAATTGATTGGAGCAGATATTTGTTTGGGTCACTTGCGCAGTGGAAATCCGGACCTGAAAAATATTAGGGCAAATTTGATAATAAATTCGCATCACAACTCTCTCTCCATACGCCAGCCCAAATTCGGACCCGAAAAAGATTAGGGCGGAATTCATTTGGTTTTCGCGTCACAAAATTGGCCGACGTCAGCAAGCTATTTTGGAACGTGAATTTGGTTTGAATTATGGTTTATCGCCGTTTGAAGTCCGACGGGCTCCACAGCTAAAGGGTTCGTTTGAAGTTTTGACAAAGGTTTTGTTATATGTTTTATATAACGTGTGGCGGAATAGTTTTATTGTTTGTTAAGGTCCCACACTGGTTTTGGTAATATTTTGTTTTAAATGCGATGTATATATGTTTTGTATATATATTTCATATATATATTAAAACATTTATAAATTGTGGACCTCAGTGTAGAAATTAGCTGAATAAATCACTTATTCACTGAAGATTAACCCGATCATACATCAATTTCGAATTGCATGCATAACACATAACCCTCTTCTACAATTAATTGTCACATGCGGAAATAATATAGAAGCAATCGCACATCAAATCAATCACATATTAACTCAGTATGTATGGGGAAAGCCTATAGCTGAAAACCCCGCAGCTATTGTGTATATTATAATGGAGAAATCATGTAACAATCATAGTACAAAAACTCTTCACAAGCTCTCATGCACTACCTCCCATGCTACACACAATCAAGCTAGATCTAGCAAATCACTTGCTCCAATCCTTAGCCACTTGATAGCCAACCTTGATTTCGTATTTTAATGCTAGGTGATGGCCTCCTTATATAGATAAACCACCAGCCTAAAATTTGCAATACTCATAGCTTACTCCACCTATCTATGTGTTGCAAATAGCAACAGTATAGTTACAACTGATAGCTAACTCTACCCTTTCATCTATCTCTTTCCCTGGTCTCCACTGAACTGATCATGCACTGTAGTGAACTGAAGTGTTCTTGAGTTGACTAATGAGTTAATATTTAGTAAATTAAATATTATTTAATTTACTCCACTCATATCTAATTGATTAGCTAGTTAACTAATCTCAACTAGTTCAACTAAAACAAACAGAACATAACTCCACTATTTGTCCCGTTAACTCCTCCAAAACTTCTGCCACTGAAGTCTAACTGAAGTAAACCATGCAAGATGCCATCAAACCCTAGGAACCACGTGATTCCTTGTGTCGGTTGCATGAGCCACCTCCATGACTCAAACTGAAGTGCGCCAAGAGAGTAAACTGCTGTTTATAGTCAAAATATTATTAAGGGTAAATAATATTTGACTTCCATATTTTTAGGAGATCGGTCTAAAAATAGCCTGGGTCCTAAAAATTAGGGTCTCATCTATTTTTACCGACATGTCGCATACTCCAAGAATCTCCAAGTAGAATTCCCAAATTATGCTCCGTATGTCTAAAAATAGACATAGTCTAAAAATAGACTTTGCGCGAGAATTTGCCTGCGGGCCCACTTAGTGAAGGCGACTTCATTTCACTAAGCTCCATCATCTTGCTGCATTCTCAACACTCCCTCTCAGCAAGATATGGATTATCTGCAATCCCTATCCTGCCTCTGTGGAATTCGAACTTGCTCCTGGTGAGCGCCTTCGTCAGGATGTCGGCATCCCGATCCTCCGTGGGAACATATGAAAGCATCATGATCCTCCGCTGAACACAATCTCTGATATGATGGTACCTGATGTCGATATGTTTGGACCTATCATGAAAAGCTGGATTAGCCGAGAGCTTGATGCAGCTCTGGTTATCACAGTAGATCACTGTAGGCTCCAAATGCAACCTGAACAAACCTGCGAGGATCTTCCTCATCCAAATAGCCTCACATGCAGCCAAGCTTGCTGCCATGTACTCGGCCTCTCCTGAACTGAGTGCCACGGATCTCTGCTTCCTGCTGTACCAGGAAACTGCTGTCGACCCAATGCTGAAAACTCCTCCAGAAGTGCTCTTCCGGTCCGTTGGGCTCCCTGCCCAATCTGCATCAGTGAAGCCAGAAAGCTTCACTCCATCCTCCTGTCTGTGCCATAGACCATATCCCGATGTGCCTCTGATATAGCGCAATACATGCTTGCCCGCCTTCCAAAAGAGCTTGGTAGGCTTAACCATAGCTTGCGAAAGCTGGTTAACTGCATAGCATATATCGGGTCGAGTATTGACCAGATACATCAACGACCCCACCAACTGTCGATAGGCAGTGGCATCCACTACCTCCTCCGAAGTAGCATCTCCCTTCCTCCAACCTCCAGGAAGAGGGGTATCAACAGGCTTGCAGCCTTGCATGTTGAACCTCTCCAGAATCTCCCGGGCATACTTGCCCTGAGAAACAAACAGTCCTCCACTGCGCTGCCAAATCTCCAATCCCAGGAAATAATGAAGGATGCCCGGGTCCTTCATCTCAAACTCTCGTGCAAGATCCTCCTTGCATGAAAGTATCAACTGCTCGTCGCCAGTCAAAATCAGATCATCTACATACAGTACGATGATCAACAACTTCCCCTCCACCACAATCTGGTACAGGTTTGGATCAGCCTCACTCTTGGAGAATCCAAGCCCGGTGAAGTAGCTGTCTATCCGAGTGTACCAAGCACGAGGTGCTTGCTTCAGCCCATACAGTGCTCTCTTGAGTCGGCACACATGCGACTCACTGCTGAAGATCTCAAAACCTTCAGGCTGCTCTATGTACACTTCTTCCTCGATAACTCCATTGAGGAACGCAGTCTTCACATCCATCTGATGAATGTGCCACCCCATCTGCGCTGAGAGAGCAAGGATCGTCCGTATGGAAGAGTACCTTGCGACAGGTGCAAAGGTCTCCTCATAGTCAATCCCCTCGATATGTGAAAAGCCACGGGCGACAAATCTCGCCTTGTACTTCTCCACACTCCCGTCAGCTGCCTGCTTCACTTTGTAGATCCATCGCGAACCCACCACTGATTTCCCCATCGGTCTTGGGACAATCTCCCATGCACTGTTCCTGATGATCGAATCATATTCTTCGATCATGGCATCAACCCATGCGGGTTCCTCCACAGCTTCCTCAAAAGAGGATGGCTCCGTCACAACACATTGACTCACAAGAGCCATGTATCCAATGTACCGATCCGGTGACTGCCTCTGTCTGCGCTGTGCTGTAGGTGGTCCTACAACCTTCTCTGCATCTCGAGCCAGTCGCTCAGCTTCTGTAGTGCGCATGCGCCCTCTGATGGTTGGCGCTGCATGGGTGGTTTCTTCCACCTCCTGAACCTCCTCTTGTGGCTGATCCACATCCGGAAGCTCCTCCTTAGGAACTAACGGCTCCTCATCTGCATGCAAGTGTAGCTCCCTCTCAAGCGAACACTGCATGGCTTTCTCCTCCTGAAATTTTATATCCCGTCGCACAACAGTCTTGCGACTGTCTGGCACATACACCAGATAGTTGTGAGGTGTATCAGTGTACCCCACAAATATTCCAACCTCAGCAGTTGGATCCAGCTTCCTTCTCGCATCCTTCGTCACATGCATGTAGGCAGGAGAACCAAAAATCCGCAAATGGGAAATATCAGGCCTCTTGCCAGAATAAGCCTCCTCTGGTGTACTCATGCCAAGAACCTTGTGAGGACAACGGTTCTGCACATACACTGCTGTATTGCATGCCTCAGCCCACAAGTGAAGGGGTAGGCCCTGATCATGCAGCATCGCCCGTGCAGCACCCACGATCGTTCTGTTCTTCCGCTCAGCCACCCCGTTCTGCTGTGGGTTATGGGGTGCGATGAGCTCTCTCCGAATCCCTTCTGCGCTGCAGAACTCCTTGAATTCAGCCGAGATGAATTCACCACCGTTATCACTCCTTAGAGCAACCACCTTCTTCCCCGACTCCTTCTCGACCAGTGCTTTAAACTCACAGAACTTCGCGAATGTATCGCTCTTCTTCGACATGAAGAAGATCCAGCACTTTCGAGAGAAATCATCAACAAAGATCACATAATACCTATGCTTTGCTGTCGAAGCAACTGAGAAAGGACCACACACGTCTGTGTGAACTCTCTCAAGGATCGTCGTGGCGCGACTATCCTTCTCGTGAAAGGTGGCTTCCACATACTTCCCTAAAGTACACCCCTTGCACTGATCTGACTGCGCAAGGGTGCCCTTAGGAAGTCCAGTAGAAATCTGCTGCAGAATCTTCAAAGCTCCATGATGAAGATGGCCCAATCTCCTGTGCCATAGTTCGCCCTCATCATCCCGGCTCACCACATCTCCCGCCTTGCATGCCATAGCTGCGCAGTCATCTACCTGCAACTGATAAAGGTTCTGAGTTCGAACCCCTATCTTCCGGGTCTCTCCAGTAGTCTTACTGCGCAGGAAAGCTTTTCCTTCGCCGAAGACCACATCATAACCCTTATCCTCCAACATCGCTACTGAAATCAGGTTCTTCTTCAATCCAGGTACATGCATGACATCCTTTAAGACAAAGGGTTTACCAGACTCCCTCTGAAAGGATACGGTACCGATACCAGTCGCACTGTATCTACCGTCATCGCCCATCTCGATGTGCATACCCAAATCTTTGTCCTCGAGATCTGAGAACAACTCCCGATCTCCCGTCATATGAAATGACGCACCGCTGTCCAAGAACCACACCGATCCCATCACACTTGAAACTAAGCATGCAATCAGTGAAACTTTGACAGCCACCCCCACACTTCCCAGCTCATCTCTGCACTGAGTGAACTTCGTGAGGTATTTGGCGATGCTGTCGCCCTTCTCCATCTTGATGTTCCTGAGCTTATCTTTGAGCGCCAGCTTCCTTTGGTCACTCTTACTCTGGAATAGATCCGTCAAAGCTTTCAACATTAAATATGGAGTAGCCTTTCCATGCAGGCTGGATACAATATGATCCTTGACGCCCCCCAAAAGGATCCTTCGACACTTCGCCATCTTCTTTTGCCATGCATCGACCAAAGCTGCATCGGTGGGCTTTGGGACATCCGCATCCACGAACTCCTTCAGACCATTATCTTCTAACACTGCTTCCATGCGATCCTTCCATGCAACATAATTCGAACTGCCTTCAAGAGCATATTCGAGTCGCAAACCGTTGAAAGAAGACATCTTTCAACACCGGCACCAAGAAAATCAACCTTCTGCAAAATTCGAATTCCAAACTCCAAGCTCTATCGCTTCCGATCTATACTTGAAAACAAATTATTTCCAAATCGGAGATTGACTGCAAAGGGCATTCACCAGATCTTTCACCTTACAAAGAAGGATGAATATTCCGGAGGCTACCTGGCCCGCATGCAGACTCTGTCCGAGGAAATAAGTTTGCAATCACCGTAATAGACTTCGACAATTAACTTCGCTCCGATACCATGTAGAAATTAGCTGAATAAATCACTTATTCAACGAAGATTAACCCGATCATACATCAATTTCGAATTGCATGCATAACACATAACCTTCTTCCACAATTAATTGTCACATGCGGAAATAATATAGAAGCAATCGCACATCAAATCAATCACACATTAACTCAGTATGTATGGGGAAAGCCAATAGCTGAAAACCCCCCAGCTATTGTGTATATTATAATGGAGAAATCATGTAACAATCATAGTACAAAAACTCTTCACAAGCTCTCATGCACTACCTCCCATGCTACAGACTATCAAGCTAGATCTAGCAAATCACTTGCTCCAATCCTTAGCCACTTGATAGCCAACCTTGATTGCGTATTTTAATGCTAGGTGATGGCCTCCTTATATAGATAAACCACCAGCCTAAACTTTGCAATACTCATAGCTTACTCCACCTATCTATGTGTTGCAAATAGCAACAGTATAGTCACAACTGATAGCTTACTCTACCCTTTCATCTATCTCTTTCACTGGTCTTCACTGAACTGATCATGCACTGTAGTGAACTGAAGTGTTCTTGAGTTGACTAATGAGTTAATATTTAGTAAATTAAATATTATTTAATTTACTCCACTCATATCCAATTGATTAGCTAGTTAACTAATCTCAACTAGTTCAACTGAAATAAATAGAACACAACTCCACTATTTGTCCCGTTAACTCCTCCAAAACTTCTGCCACTGAAGTCTAACTGAAGCCAACCATGCAAGATGCCATCAAACCTTAGGAACCACGTGATTCCTTGTGTCAGTTGCATGAGCCACCTCCATGACTCAAACTGAAGTGCGCCAAGAGAGTAAACTGTTGTTTATAGTCAAAATATTATTAAGGGTAAATAATATTTGACTTCCATATTTTTAGGAGATCAGTCTAAAAATAGCCCGGGTCCTAAAAATTAGGGTCTCATCTATTTTTACCGACATGTCGCATACTCCAAGAATCTCCAAGTAGAATTCCCAAATTATGCTCCGTATGTCTAAAAATAGACATAGTCTAAAAATAGACTTTGCGCCAGAATTTGCCTGCGGGCCCACTTAGTGAAGGCGACTTCATTTCACTAAGCTCCATCATCTTGCTGCATTCTCAACACTCAGGAGCATTTTAATAGATTTTTTATTTGCATAGTTTTGTTATGTTTTTAATATATGCGTTGCATATAAAAGAAAAGGGTTGTGAGCCTGTTTCGGAATGTAGTTGTAAATTTTATTATTACACACAATAGCAGTGTAAGTGTTTTGAAGAGCACAGCAATGCGTAGTTTTAGAGACAGAAGAATTTTGAGTGCACTGCGTTTTGCAGCAGTCACATTTTGTAATCCCTCTCAGTGAAGAAGAAATTGTAATAGTTTTTTTTTAAGGAATAGAAATTTTTCAAAGTGTTGAACTCTGTTTCCAGTGAAGAAATTTCAATATTTTCGTTGTGTTAGAGGAGAGTATTACTCTCTCCATTGTTATTCTGGAATTTTCAAATATTCCAACACATGGCTATAAATGAAGGAGATTCCTACGCATCAACATCAACATGTTTTCAAGTAGGAGCTGCCTAATTTTGCAACAAACTTCTCTTTGGATGTCGAAATTTGTAGACACTAAAGATTACTCAGATGATGCCTAAAATTTCCATTGAATTCCTATAAGAATCTTAGATTTGTGACAGAAATCCTTTTGGTAATATATTAGCGTACTCCTTTTAAGTTTGTCTCATTCAACTAATAAAAAATGTTTCAAGGAGTATAATGAAAACTAGATCATGTGTGAAGCATAAAATAATCATTGATGCTAGACTTGGAAGTTAAGAAGTATAATGAGAAGTAGATACACTTCTCTAAAGCATAATACCATTTTTCTGAAGCACATTGATGCTATACTTGGAAGTTTGAATAAGACAAGATAAAACAACGAAAAAGGCATTCCATTACTTGCATGAAATATGAGTACCACCTTTTACCAGTGAGCTGGGAGCAAGGTCTAGATTTTGACTGGCATCGATTCTTGTGAACTCAAATTTCACTAAAAACATAGTTTTTTGTATGTTTTTCAGCACATGGTTAAAAATGATAGTGCATCAAAATCTATATTGTTGGGCCGAATACATAAGTAATCAAAAATTCTCTTTACCAAGTTATTCGCTTCATCAAAACCCTGATCTTCACATGTGACACTTTTGCTAGAGATAAATATCAAGTGGGTTGTGACATTTTAAAACTTGGTTTGCAGTGAAGTGCCCAAAAGGAAAGTCTATCAAAGCATCTACGACCTGTGTCATTTCATAGTAGCGGATGATTTGATATCATAATGAAGGTGCTCCAATTCAAGCAGTGTAGAAGAGGCAAGAGCCTACAAGGCATATCCAAACTTTGGAGAAGAGCAAGGCAGATCCTGGGAAGAACGAAGAATTTGGGAATCCGAGATCTCTTCCAGAGGCCATGATACCAAAGGTTTGTCCTATTTGTAGATCTTTCTCATCTACATATAATATAGCCTTAAATACCCACATAGATCAGTGTATATCAGGTGAGTCAAATGCTAAAAAATCTGGAACAAAGTTTTCCAAGCCTAAAGTGAAGGTGAGAAAAAAACGATCAATCCTAGATATAATTGCTGTGGCACATGTTTGCATGCTAGACTATTTGGATTACAGTACTAGCAAAGAGCAATCGACCGCTGATGCACATCCATTGCCTTTGGATCAGCTCAATCTCAGAGACACCACCAAGCAGAGGCAACATCAATGCAAAGATCTCAACATTTCAAAATTAATGCAAAGATCTCGCGTAGTGGTAATGCATGTATTTCAAAAGAAACAAATAACAATGCACATTCTAACCCATTCGAATAACCATTGTAGCAAGGGTTTACATCTAATTAGATCCAATCCGTATATCGATGGAAAAAAATTAATATAATTACATTTTCCGTAGCAGAGGAAACTTTGCGAAAACAGAAAAGGAATATAAAACGAGGATGTCAAGATGTTTAGATGAATCAATACAGCAATTTTTTGTGCTTAGTAGACACAGCACTGTATTCTTAATGCATTTTATGTAGAATACTAAACATATTTTTCCAAAATTTGAGATGCAAACTATAGTCTCTACTACGTTTGGAAAATTGGAGGTTTATAAAAGATAAACTGCGAACAGAATTGTACCACTATGATAAGAAGCTATCAGAAGCATTCCTTCTGCTTCAAAAACGTGGAACTACCTTAAGAATTCTTATGGTTGATATAAATATTAGAGCATGGCAGTTAAATGTAGTAGTTATGCTAAAACTCTGAATAACAGCTTGAGAGTGCTCTTCAGATACTGTACGAATGCACCAAATTAAAGTTGTACCATTACTAAAGATAAATGGCCAAAAATAGTCAATTTTGATATCGTGAAGTTATGTCTTTCTTGGTAGAAAATTGGGGATAGGATGGAAAATATGAGAGAACTAAGTTCCAAGGACTAAAAAAACAAGGCCAACATAGTTTTGCCTTGAATCAGAGACAAAACAAAGCTGCCCAAAAAAGTGTTTGCCACTGTCATCACCCCGAGGAGCGCAAAGTCAGTTGATGGTGCCAACCATTTGATGAAGCAAAGAGAAGATTCATGGTGCCAATGGTTGTAGCACAGTTTGTTGATGTGAGCCATCATTGTAACAAAGCAGATTGATGGTGCCAATTGATGTAGAAGTCCATTGAGAGTGCAACTACTGTAGTAGAGCAGTTTGAGAGCACCCATTGAAGCTCCTATATATAGCAGAGTCAAAATTTTCCTAATGAACAAGTTTGTATAGTCAAAGCCACAGCAAGATCAGAGAGCCACAATCCTAAATGAGAACCAGAGCCAAAGCTAAGACAGATTCACGTTTAGCAGAACAAGACAGCCATAGCAAAGGATCTTACCACAGAACCAGATCATGAGAGATAGCAAGATTCTTGCTTCCACTGTGGAAATGTAGAAATTTTACAAGGGCTTTGCTTTCAGCAGATTTCATTGTGACAATAATTGCTATGGCGTTGTAAGCGCTCATTAGTAGAATCATAAAGCCATTCTGGAATTCTTTTAACCTGGAGAGGGTTTTCTCTGGTTATAAATCCTCATGTTCAAATTCCATTATGGATTGGTTGTGTTTGATATTATGTTTTTACTGTCCGCAGTTGAATTTTCGCACAGAAAATTATCAGTCTAAAGCGAGAAATTTTGCGATGTTTCTTGTGCTTCCTATTGTGAAGTATTTCGCTCAGAACTCTACTCGTTGTAACAGAGGTCTTGGGCATAGAACAGGGGACTTGGGTTTTTTGGAATCAAACTTCAGGTTAAGATTCTCATCTGAAGAATGGCACAGTGAGCCTTAGCATGGAGTTGGCAGTACCAATTTGAACTGCAGGTAGGGCATTGTACAATAGACCAGTTAGATTTCTGGACCCTAATACAAAAGTTTCTTCTTCTTTCAAAACGTGTTTCTAGTTTTCTGTAACCAATGTGGGTCATGTTCTTGTTTCAATTGGGGATGGATCAGCATTTGTTATTGCTCCAGATGATCACACTCTGGGTAGCCCTAGAGTCTATTTGGGGGTAATGAGTCCAATAGGTCTTAATGAACTGTTGCCCTCGCCGGGGAATACTATTGCAGTGGAATTTGATACTATTTTGGATGTTGAATTCCATGATCCTAATGGAAACCAGTACCTTCAGTTCCAGTACATTTTCACAAAAGAGGGTGCCATAGTCATTCATGCGTGCAGAGAGGGTGAATTGCAGGCATTGCAACAGGAGGTGTTGTTGTTGTTGCATTGGCCACTATATTGTTTGTCTGGTTCTATTACAAGCGCAGAGTATTGAAAAGGATAGACAAATTTAGTTCAGATATTGTGAAATTGCCTTAGAAATTCACCTACAAAGAGCTTAGCAATGCTACGAAAGACTTTTTTTAAATGTGATTGATAATCGATAATTGGAAGCAAGGGTAATCCCCTTGTGAAACCCAATATTCTGAGCATTTTCTAAAACCTGATGACAGAGTCATTGTAATGAACAAGCGCCTAGGTCCATATTACGTCCAAATCTACCAAGCACCAAGATCTATAAAAAAAAATCCACATTATCTGTGAACTAAGAAGAAGAGGCAGAAAATGTATTCTACTTACCTGTTCGAATAGTGGTTGGGGTTTACCACGGCAAAAATTTGACAGAGCCCATGTAGCATTTCTTATCATTGAAATTATGGCAGTGTCATTCAATTGGGCAAGCACCTGCCTCAGAGCTCCATGACTGAGGGTAAGATCCCTAAATGTTGCAGAGTCTCCAGCAATATTTCCCAAAGCCCAAACAGCCTTACACGAACACCAGTTGAACTCAAAGTTGGGTACTAGTTTTTTAAATCAAATTCCAAAATTACATACATATAAAGATAGTTGGGAAGAATAATTGTATGCCTCTAAAATAAACGTGCTACCTATTCTTGAACATTATCATTCCCAGAGGTAAGAAGTTCCATAAATATAGGCAGTGCCCTGTAATCAATCACAACCTTTGTATTCTCAGAGGTTCCTGAGACTATATTAGTCAAAGCAAGAGCTGCTTCAAATTGCATTATCAATCACAAGGTATCACCATAAAAGCTATAATTTTAAGATAACAATTTATCTACCATTGAAACTATAATTTTAAAATAGATACACCTTGTGATATAGACACCTAGTGAGAGTAGAGGTTAGGAAATTATAATAAGAATTATTACAAGATATCACTCACAGTGCAGTTGATTGTTCATTGTCTGCTGTAACTATAATTTTAAAGAAGACACACTTAGTGATATAGACACCACCAAGTGAGAGCAGAGGTTATGAAATTATAATGAGAATTATTTCAAGATATCATATTACTAATAGTACAGTTAATTGTTTATTGTTTGGTGTAATAATTGTTTATTATTTATAAACACAATATATTATGAGGGATGGTGATGAAATTGACAATGGTCTCATAACAAACCATAACGGGCACATCCCCTGGCAAGATAGACTCTGAATAAGAAAGAAAGAAAAACAAAGTGATTACTTACAGGATCATAGGCTTCCTGAAGAACAAGATCCAGAGCAGCATCTGTAACCCCTAAAGCAACACCTCTCTCTACAAGACGAATCGCTACATCTTTCATATGTAGTCTAGAAAATTTTCTGAGCTCATCACGAGAAAGAGGATCAAATACAACTATCTCATCAAGTCTATTCAATAGCTCTGGCCTGAAATGTCTTCTAACCTGCAAAAATATTCAAAGGCATTTCAAAGCACTGCAGCCAACTTCGTGATAAAATTATATCAAAAATATACATACACAGAGTCCAGGAGAATGAAACGGCAGGTGTATTGGCAGTTGCCGAAATGCAGCAACTAAAACGGCAGGTGTATTGGCAGTTGCGGAAATGTAGCTACTAAAACGGCAATTTTGTCGACAGTTGCGGGTGTGTGGATTGTTGCTGGTATTTTCAGACTGATTCCATGGAAATATACCAGAAACCAGTGGTATGTCAAACCTAGAAGGTAACCCGAGAGACTGTGACCATCAGATTAAACAAGTAACAGGTGTCGTGCCTAGATAAGAAGTGTTGACGAAAAAAAATTGATCTCTTTCATAACAGAAGGCCTATCGGCCTAAATATCTAGGACATGTGGCACTCCATGATAAAGACACATGGTGTGTGGATTTGAGTTTTTCAAGTGGTCAAGTGGGCCAAAAATAGGTGAAATGTGGCACCACTCAGAGATTGACATGTGCCAATTGGTACAAGCGGTAGACAATTGGCATGCTCAAACAACGAGGTGATGCAGGAATGACATGAGGGAGAAAATATCAGAAAAGCCCCAAATCTGGAGAACTAAAGCTCATCACCAACACGAGATTGACAACTTTACATGATGTAACCTATGAAATCGTAAATGGAGAAATCATAGTAACAATAAAGTAACCTATGTAACAATAAAGTCGGATTCATCCTGGGAGTGGTAATGGGAGAAATCATAGTGAACAATAGGAAACATGCAGAGTTGCTTACAGTCAAATAGATGAAAAAACACATACAAAAAACCTAGATAATAATCATGAACAAGCTTAATATTGAATTATGAACTATAAAGGAACTTACAAAATGTGACATTACGAACCTGGTCAAGCACACAAGCAAAAATATCATGGACATGACTCTAGTTGACAAGTTTTATTACTTATGATGCAAGAGGATTTGTACCTGCACTGCCAAGTCAATCAAAATCCATCATTATTTATACAATAAATACAAGTAATTGATGTAGTATTTTTTACTCTAAGATGCATTCTTATGATAATGTTAGAACATATGTTGAAAATGTCAAAACATACCTGAATAAGCTCCTCTTCATTTCAAGAACAATTTATTGGAGTCGCATGAACTTGGAACAAGCCTCACACGATCTGAAAGAGTAGCAACTAATTCAACAGTGAATTTTTTGTTGCTACGTTGAATCGAGGGAGGTTTTCTCCAAGATTTAATCGCTCCAATAAATTATTCTCTACTAAACAGGGCCAACCACGTGAAGGTGGAAACTCTTATGGCCGCTCCCCCTCCCCCCTCACATCACTCTCAATTCCCCAATACCCAATCTATATTTCATTTTTTACTTTCATGAGCATTAAAAAAAATATTCAATGACTAATAAAAAAACAATTCAACAAAAAGTACACAAGGAAACATTGAAATTAATTCTTGACATAAAAATAGTATGATAAATGAGTTTTTTATATAACGCAAAAAACGTTTCAAGTATGGTAACGTTTGTCTTATAATAATACAATATTTTACATTATCAAGTTTTCTTTTTCTTCTTCCTATTTCTAAAGCTCCTAATTACACCATCAATATCATCGTGCTCTGCTCCTGTTTCGTGCCTTTCGACCCACACTGCTGACCTAGTTGCGTAGTTACGATGTCTAGTCTCATCCAGTGACGGGGCATCGCCTACAAAAACAGATAATATTAAATTTTAATTGTCAGTTTTTAAATATCATTGAACTAGTTTGGTAATATTAATAAAAAAAATTTCAATGAGATTATTTACCTGGTGCACCAGTTGTCGTTGTTGGGACTGTTGCCTTGTCTTCCTCTCTGGTGGTAAGATCCTCAAGAGAAATATTCTCTGTCATTTAAACAAAAAACTTTATAAGGAAAACCATCAAGGTATAATTAGAAAAAATTATAAGTGGAAATTAATTACCGTCACAGCCCTCACTGATAGTAGCATTGTTGGCCTGGTCCCCACTACAATGATCAGGTTGCACGTGAGGAACATCTACATCTGGCTCTAAAACTAGGTTATTTTCCTCGTCGATAGTGTTGCTCCCCTGATTTAAACAAAGTTGTTAGACATTAAATTTATGGAAGAAAACAAACATATTGAAAGGTTAATGTTTTACCTTATCAGGCATTCTGGATCTTGGGACCTACCCCAAGCTTCTGCGACATTCAATTACGGCTTGATAGTCGAAATGGAAAGCGATATTTTTATCTTCCTCTATAGTTTCTGTTCTGAAGTCATCGCCCTACATTACATATGATTGTGTATTTTTAATCATATTTGTTAGGATTACAAAAACGTTGGAAGGCGATACAATTAATTATAAGATGTTTAGCTACTTAATTACAATTCTTGTGGCTAATTTCAAGTAGCCGCCCTGGCCTAGCTTGTGATGGCCCTTTTTTTCAATCCTAGCTTTGGTTGTCTTTGAGGTGTCAGGAAACCTATCATCAAAAGATTGAAGTCAGATATGACGTAGCACACTTTTATTTTAGACAGAGAGAAAATTAAAGCTATTGAATTAAAGTTTTAATTTACCTTACGAGTCCAGTTGGCATTTTTCCTTCTTTCTTTGCCCTTTTCTCTTCTCCGTCATGGATGAGTGCTCTCCACTCACTCTCTGGAACTATGAGAGGATATTCATATCTAGGGTTAAATTGCAATTGCGTCCTATAGGTGTCCCTGGTATATTTCAAATATTTTCCGACTACCCGAGCCATCATTGTTCTGTCAAATGTGTCGACCCCAAAAAGGGCTTCTAGATAATCTAAAAGTTTTTTTTCATGTTGAAATTCTGGGAATTCCACCTTGTGCGTATGGTTGAGCCAAAAATTACCAACGCGTGGCTCTCCGAAAACCTGTAGAACTCATTGTTTCCTACACCAAAAAATATATATATATATATATATATATATATAGATATAATCATTAATTTAAAAATAAAAATCATGATAAATATGTTTTAGATAGAGTACATGAAATAGTTAAAATATTAAAATTTACCTGGGAGTTGTACATGCTTTATAGGGACACCTTCCTCGTTCACCAACAATGTGCCATTAATGGTCCCTGTGGATCTGACACGTGTATCTCCAAGAAACACAATAATGTAGTTGGCCATATCAGCGTCATCACTGCCAACACGTTCAGCGGTTGGCTAGGTGTCTGCTTGGGTAGGGTGTGTTTCTTAGCTGGCACCTAAAGGAGTAGAAGGTGTACGAGAGGGTTGTTGGGCAATCTCTTTCCCTTGTGTCCCACTACCACCAACACCGGGTTCAGCAAGTGTCAGAAAACGCTACATACAAAAGAAATTTTTGTTAGTTTAGTTAATGTAAAAATTAAAAATCAAACTATCACAATTCATCTCATGCAGAACAAAAAAAATATTCTTTTGACTTTTTATTATTACTTGATATGTTTCTAGCTAGGTCATAAGTTGTTTTATCCTCTCTTCTATTTCAGGTTTTTGAGGCACGTCTATCAAAGTATCAAATTCTGACCTTGCATTTCGTGCCTTTTTTCGCAACAAGAGCAGTGGAGATAGGGATGAAGAAAGCTCTTCCTCATAGAGGGAATCATCAAGCGTACCATGGCTAGGTGTCTACATATTTGAACAAAATTAATATTATTTCAATTATGTAAATAACTAAAATACCTGAAGATAGAGCAATGCTGGCACTTTACATGTTCTTCCGCTGGCCTCTTTCCGCGATCATCCCGTCTCGGGGTTGTTCCTGTACTGCCTTGATCAGTCTGCCACATTGCAATAAAATTATAAATGTAAAAACTTGAAAACAATATCTAACTTGAAAACACAAAATGAAAACTGAAATAATTTCTAATAAGACATCGGAAGACGGAGTTAGAGTTTCAAATATGCCTTGCATTGAATTCAGTCCTGGAAACATGTCATTGCACATTAAGGCACCCAAACAAGAGACGAGTTGACAATGAAGACCTTATTGAATATATTGTTGGAGCAACTTCTAGTAAACTTGTTGTGAAGACCTTGAGGAAATTTTTGGAGCAACATTGTTGAAGCTGATGGTATAGCATTGTTGGAGATGATCTTGAAGGGCCTTGAAGTGAAGCTTTTGCAGCAACTATTGAAAAATCCTTAGAGCATTTAAGTAAGGCACTTTCTATCTTCCATCACCTTTTTCCTTTCAATATCCTTTAAACGATTTTGTTGATATTTAATGTTTGAAATCACCTTATAATTCCTTGATTATATGTGTTTGGGGACTTTCCCTTTGAAATTACCCAAAAATACCCTGGCAATTTTATCTTCAGGATGCATGTCTGACCCTATTGTTCAATATTTTGATTGATAGTAGTAAACATAGAGAGTTAGGGGGCCCTTGACTTGGTTTGGTTGGGCCATTAGATCCCTAACATCTACTAGGGAGAACCCCCCTTGAGTTGGAGGAGAGCTAGCCCGAAGTGAAAAGAGGTTGGTGAGGTGACAATGGGGCTATTTAATTACACATGGTATCACACTTTAGCTTTAGGACTTTATCTTGAGAAGTGCGAGATTTTTCTATATCAATTCTCAAATTGTTTACAACACTATTGTTAAGAACTAATAAGAAGTGATGTTGAGGGGTTTTTGGGTATACGAAACAATACCATTTAAAAACTAGGGTTCTCAGTCCTTGGCATTCCTTCACCTGGGCCTAGGGGCACACTAGAATAATTTCACACTAAACCATGCAAACTTAAAAGTAACTTAACATATCCATAAAGTAATAATAATCATAATTCCTAATTCCTATTGTACGATATGATGCAAATTATTCAAACATGAAGCAATGAAGACATGCAATGTCTGAATTTCAAGATTGATGAACCAATACAAGAAGTTAGAAACTACAACTTGATTCAATACTCTGTGTCCTAACTCCAGGAAGGAATCTAGTTTGTAGTACAGAACATGCATCGTGTATTATCAATTCTTAATTGACAACAACTAAAGGTCATCTACCTCATCAATTCCTTCCCATTTTGTGTTTTTATGTTATATTCCTTATAAAAGTGTCAAATTTCTCTCAAAGTAAGCAACCACTTAATAAAATAAAAAATAGTTGAGATATGATTGAGAAATGGTCATTTATTTCTTGAAAGGATCTTCACGATTTCTTTGGTTGTTTTTCATCTCAAGAAACAAGAAATGACCTAAGAAACTATCATGATGTAATATAAGAAACAACACGGTGCAATGGCCATTTTCAAAGCCATATGATGTCCATTGAGGACATGGCCTTTATTTGGTTCCTGTTTCATAGGAGTTTCGGGTAGAAATGGAACTTTGTTGTACCATTTCCAGTAGTAAAAAGGGAAAACCTTCTTTGTCCATGGGAAATAATTTACCTTTCCTTTTTCAAAATAATCTAAATCACAAAAAATATGAACTATACTGCACACATTCTTGGATAATGTGAAAGTGGAAAAAGAATACCCTACACAAGTGATGCAAACATGTACACTTGAACACTAATATATTTTTGTAGTTGAAATGCAATGCTTGTTTTCATTTAAATGTAGGGTTTTTAAAGCAGGGAGAAATAATGGCTGCTAATTTAATAAGCGTTTCTTTGGGAAAAATTTAAATCTTGTATTGGGTGATGAAGATAATAGAGGGTATTGAATCTTGATTCTTGACATTGTGTTTAACTTGAATAACTCAAATGATTATAAATATCGGTGGATGAGTTCTTTTTTTCAAGTATGTCACTCAAAACTCTTATGTCAAAGCATTGTATGATGGCTAGCATTTTCTTGTTTCCCTTTCTTCAGTTCAATGTAAAAAGTATATTAATATATTGGAGCACGAATGATAACTACAATTGTTTGCTCTGCAGTATATCCAACCCCAAGATTATGAAAAGTTTTCTCAAGTGGAGCTATTGGTTATTGATGAAGCAGCTGCAATTCCATTGCCTATTGTAAAGGCTCTGCTCGGGCCATATTTAGTGTTTCTGTGCTCTATTGTAAATGGGTAATAATTATAAATGAGCCAACCACAATCACAGATTTTGTAACCATTCGGTTTCCATGGATAGTGATGATGATATTAACCCTATATATTAGTGACCTATATCTATATGAGAATGATCTCAACATTGACCTTGATATGGTTGTATGGATGTGACTTTTGGTATGTCATCAGAAAATCCCCAAATATCAGAAAATCCCCAAATCTGGAGAACTAAAGCTCATCACTTTCGATCTGGAGTACTACCCTTGTGATAAAGTTGATGACTTTAGATCTCCCATTCTCTACCACTTTGCACTTCACCTTCAATATAGATTAGACCAAGGGCAATTCGTTACTGGGTGTTGAGATGGATGAGTTTGTCGAACTAAAATCCATAGCTTAAACTTCATGAAACTGGTGGAGTCAAATTCATGCAAGCACAAACACATATTACACATCCTCTTTGAAACTCATCTGAAAGAACATTGGAAGACATCTAGAGAGAACCCTATAGCCTAACACAATCCAATGGAATTGACCAAAAAAACCCAAATAGATTCAACCCTACTATAGAAGGAAGGGCCTGCAGTAAGAACTTACCATTTTGCAAGAGCTGAGGGCGAATGATGTTCTGCAAGAGCCAACGCTGAGGGCGAATGCTTTTCTGCAAGAGCTGAGGGTGAATGTTGTTCTGCAAGAGCTGAAGGCGAATGCTGAGGGCGAATGTTGTTTTGCAAGAGCTGAGGGCGAATGCTGTTCTGCAAGAGTTGAGGGCGAATGCTGTTCTGCAAGAGCTGAGGGCGAATGTTGTTCTGCAAGAGCTGAGGGAGAATGCTGAGGGCGAATGTTGTTCTGCAAGAGCTGAGGGCGAATGCGTGCGTGATATCAGACGTTAATGTAATTTTTAATAAAATCATTTTTATGTAGCGTGCATTTGATTTTTGCATTTCAAATCATTTTATATACATTTGATTTTTGCATTTCTAATACAAGTGACAAACAAATTTCTACAAGAGGTTGAAATTTTTACTAGAATAGCCATGAAAGACTAATTAAAATGGCTTAAAATGCAAGTGGATCTTCAAAATAAATGTAATTGAAGGTTCTCCCCACTAAATTTTTGCAAAAGTGCTTACATTATTTAAGTTATCTAGGATATTTTTTGTATTACACAATCTAAATTAAATAATGAAATAGTTGGGTAGTCTTATTGTTTCAAATTAGGACACAATTTTCAAATGGTGATGAAGTTTCATGTGATGATCAACTGACAATATTCTCCTTTCCTATCCTTGAAAAACTATACAAGGTTCCCTGCTGCCACATGAAACCCTAACTCATGTAGCAACATAGGACCAGTCCTCCATTTTGCCCGTCATAAGGCATTTTGCACGTATTTGATGACTAGAATTTGTGGATTCTCGTTTTCCGTGACGTGCTAGGAAGGATAGAAGACTTAATTTTGACGTTTGAAATTTTTTCAAAAACATTCTTACGCCCTTTAATTTCCACTTACCAATAATTTTGCAACACTAGTCCTCTTTGCAATTGCAAGGTTGTACTCAAAAAGTAAGGAAAGTTACTTTTTTGGCTCACTCAAAATTAAAAATTTAATAAAGGAATTACCACTTATCATTATTGATATTTTAAAATTAGAATCAATTTAGTTTTCCCCTTCCTGTTACAAAAAGTTCACAAATCCTTTCTTTTACATAAAACACCAAAGAAAGAATAAAGCTCGTTGCCCTGCAAACTTCCAAGGTTGTGATTAGTGAAGCAGTGAAGAAGTACGGCTATAGCACTAAAAAATTAGAATGCCAATCTACCCCAACATGAAGTAGTGTTAATATAGCTGGTGGCTTGGCTTGATGGTCAAACAGTGAATTACACAAGCACAAAATAAAAGTTTTAGGCATCTAGTTCCTTACACTCGCACTCTCGAGGCATTTAGACTTAGGCCGAGCTCAAGATTGGCTCCGAGGAAACTAGATTGGCTCATTAACCTGCCATATTTTAATTTCATAAGGTATGTTCGAAGTTTGAACTGCTAGGGTAATTTATTATTGTGAAATCATAGTTCTAAATGATCTCTTATTCTGTGAGCAATGTAATCTATTAATTGTAAGCAGATTCATTAAAAAAATTCAAACTAATTTTAGCATGAATGATGACAATTTATATATTAATTGGTTTTTAAGAGTATTTGTATTATGTAGGAGCATTGGAAAGAAAAATCAAGACTTCATTTTCTGTTTTCCTTATTTTATTGGGCTGAACTGGAGAAAATTGAATATGAATAGTGAGTTAATTGTAAGATCAATGGGCCAAGGCCATACATCAACATTGACCACAGTGGGGAAGTATAAATCATGGATATTCATGCAAGTATAATTATTAATGTAAGATCAAAGTTAACTCTTAGCTTCACTAAAGAAATAGAAGGCAAAGATCTAGCATCAACTGAAACTCACGTGAAAAAGTAGATGAAAAAAGTACAATCATCCAATGGAGAGGTAATCTATAATTATCCAGTAAAACTCTTGGCTATGCCTTGAGACTAAACTAATTCTCAATATTTTTGAATAATCATCCATTGGAATTTAGTAGGAAAACCATAGTAAATAATTATCCAATGGCCATGCAAAAATATATAAAAAATAATATTTGTTGGTTGTTTTTCAATAGGTGGACCATGATGGGACCACTGAGAAGGTGGGGGTGTTTTTTTAATCATGGATGTGAGGTTTAGTAGATTGATAGTCAAGTTACCTTTCCCTATAAATTTTCTCAATCAAGTTATTCATTCATTGAACTTTGATTCATTCCTATTGTTTTGATACACAATCCAATCCAGTTGAGTCTTGAGTCTTCATTGAGAATGGCATTCATAGGTTGTCAAGAAAGAGGTTATCATGCACATGCACTCTTCTTTTCTTGGTATCTTTGTAACTATGTTCAGCCTGAGTTCTATATTTTTAAATTATCATAATAGTTTGTGATTATTAGGCTTTTATTTTGTCTTTTAAGAATTTTAATTTAATTGTTATAAATCATTAAATTTAAAAAAAAAAAATATATATATATATATATATATATATATATATATATATAAAACTAAACTTTCAATGGTACATCAACTTTCATACATGAGAAAATAGATACTAACAAATGGTACATCATGGCCTAATTAATTTCGCTCAGCAATTTCAAATGGTATAACATTTAGTCAACAGTAATCATTAATTTCTGCACACAGAGACTAATTTCTCTGGAAGCCTGAGATTTCTTTGGCTTGTTATTCTTATAACTACATAGACATAATTAATAGAGAGATTGAGGACAAAAAAAAACCTAGCGCTTAGTCTCCACTACTCAACATGATTTTGTGAGAAATAATACATAGATTGATTTCTTTGAGTGCCTTAGCGTTCTTTGGCTCATTATTTTAATCACAACAACAATAAAAAATTCATTGAGGATCTGTTCTTAGTTCGATTATGCAATTTTTATAAGACAGATTATGCAATATTAATAATAAACATAAATTTATTGCAATTTAGGGAAAGCTCGTTCATGTTTTTTTCTTTATATTGGAAGGTTACTTTCTTTTTGAAGTAATTTTTAGTATATCATAGAATATATTGAGGAAATATTAGTTTGACAAGAATCAGTTATTTCTCTTGAAACTTTAGGTATTAAAAGTCCATGACACAGATATATCACACTCCAAAATCCAAAAAAAATGGAAGAGCGTTCAATTTTTTAAATCAAACTTTTATTGGTGAAGGGTTAATTTATTACGAAAACGTCATTAATGAAGTGCAAAATTTTAAACGTAACTTTTATTGACTAGAAAAATAATGACCAAAACTTCAAAAAAAATTGTGTGATGGGTAAAGAGAAATCCAAATTTCAACCCTGCATGCCACTTGTTGGTGAGTGGAGGTTATTCACTTTTCATTTACAGCTTACCAGGTTACTCATGTTACCAATACTTTCACATGGCTCACTTTTAGGTGACTACTTACTGTACTTCTTCTTTATAAAGAACAATTGGTAGATAATTGTATTATTTGAAATCTATAACAAATCCAGGAACAAAATTACAACAAATAGAAAATTATGCAAAAAATTCACCAGAGCACTAATGTGTGGATACCCTATCATTTCTTAGATCCTCATAACTTACCAACACCTACTATATTGGTATACACATAATATGGCATTTACCTGAAGTTATTCATATGTATCTAGAAGTAAATAAGTTGTATGACAATTTTTATGGCGGAGATAAATGTGTATTATAGTTTATATTTCAATTTTTCTTAAGTAGCATGCATGTGCGATTCATATAGTGACTACAATTACCAAATATATTTCAGTGAAGATGTGAAGATGATCTCTCATTAGGTCCTAATTACTTAAAGCATCATTAATTAGCTTTCCAAATGAATAAAATATGTTAACAAATTAGTAAAAACTAGGAAAACAAATCATGCTTTAAAAAAATATGGCACAATGAGTCACACTCTGAGATTTATTTAATTACTCATCAAGTGTAGCTACAACATATATATGATCACCATTACCATAGAAATGGGACATGTGACCATCATTTTGGTTTCGCCAATGACATTCCACATCATGAGCATTGTTTAGGGTTGATTGTGTTGATTTTTTTTGAACAAATCATTTATACATTTTATGGAAATTATAGTCACAATTTATAATCACATTACAAGATCATGATGTATGGATACTCCTTATCATTTCTTAGATACTCACAACTTACCAACACCTTATAGATTGATATACACATCATATGGATTTACCCCTAGAATGCCACATGTATCCTAAAACAAATTAGTTGTATGGCAATTGTTATGGTGCATATATGATGTGTATTACAGTTTATCTTATAATTTTGTTGAAGTAGCATACAAAAATTTACATAGTGATATGAGAACCACTCTCTAGAGTATACATCGATTTTGTACACATGGCTTTTTAGTTGCTTTTTAAGATATATCATTGGTGATGGTCACATGATTATATAATGAACCATTAAGTTGAACTATGAAATTATTCATCACAACACACACACACACATATTGATGAATTAATAATTTTTCTCATATAATTTTTTAATCTATTTTGAAAATAAATAAATTATATATAATTATTTCTAAGAAGAACAAGAGAGAATTCCTTACCATATCTTCGTAAAACATATAATAGCAAGAAAATTAATCTATTGAAATTTCATTTCCAGACATATTCATGGAGTAAAATGAAGATTAAAAAGGAGATATTCATGGATTTACCTATAACATCACCTCATAATTAAGAATGTAAATGTACAATATTGATGATACATAGGTTAGGAGAAAATTAATCTATTGAAATTTCATTTCCAAACATATTCATGGAGTAAAATGAGGATTAAAAAGAGACATTTATGAATTTACTTATAACATCACCTCATAAAAGTGTAAATGTACAATATTGATAAAATTTATTTATATATGATAAATAATAAACCTTTATCTCACATGTATCATATAATCTTATAAACTAACACATTCTATAATATGCAATAAAAGTGAAATTACACAATCCACATGGAAATAAGACTTAGTTCAAGCAAAAGAAAATAAAAAATAAACCACAAGTGACACGGATTTTGCAAAGGCATATAAGTGTCGTTTATTGCATATAAGTGTCGTTATACCGATGGCGGCCAAAGCGTCGCTATTGCGACGGAGGCCTCCAAACGTCGCAATTGCGACACTTAGACATTGTGTCGCAATTGCGACGTTTAGAGGCATCTGTCGCAATAGTAACGCTTTGGGGCATAGTGTCGCAATTGCGACGTCTTCCTCCAAACGTCGCAATTGCGACACTTTGTATAAGTGTCGGTATTGCGACACTTTTCTCTAAACGTCGGTATAGTGACGTTTTCGAGCGGGATTGAAAAAATTTGGGGAAATTTCCGACATTTGGTCAAAAGTGTCAGAACCAAGTGTCAAAATTTCCCCCAAATGTACTAGTATGCATTGTATGCATAGGTGTTGGCTGGCACCTTCCCGTGCAAGAATTACTGAAAGAGACGCTTGTGAAGGCACGAGTCTTTCTACGAATTTGATCAAAGTGCAATGTTTGTAAGGTACGATACCATCTTGACATCAAAGATTTTGTTTTAGTCGAATGTCAAGAGGATCAATGACATCTGTGGGCAATGATGTCTCCCACAGTGCCACCCGAGGATGCCCCTTTTATGGAGAGGGGTGATCCAAGGCACCGCTTCCTTTTTGGAAAGTAGGTGTTGAAGTCGACAAAAAGGAAGCCTCAACCGAACGAGGGGTCGCTGATTTGAGGGGTCAGGGACTTTGATGTGATGGGTTTAACATAAGCATGTTGGAGAGGGGTGATTGAAAACTAATGATGGAGATTCAATGGCCCAAGGTCAGAATATACTAAGCAGTTTGACTGCAGTCATAGTTATTTCTGATGGGGAAATCCCTGGAGTCGGTAGGACTTCCAGGGTGGTATAAACTGGATATGAATGTCATGGTGGTTTGTGCGTGGGGGTGTAATATTCCGACCAAGGGTGTTCAGGGACTGCTTCCATGGTAGAAAAGGTGGATGAGAGGGTGGGGGACGTAGTGCATCATTTGCAGTCTTTGTTCACTTACCAAAATAATAAAATAATGGGGTTTGGTTTGTACAAAACACAGAGACGGGTGCCCTAAAACATGAAAGTGTTCGCTCACTGATGTTGTGAGGAAGGTGTTTTGCCGAAGATGGGGGGCCCATTGGTTGGTCTCATGTGTGAGGTTGTTGAAGTGGATGAAAAAATATCACAGATGGGATTATGCGGGTGGGGGTATGGTGGGCCAAATGTGAGGCACGGTAGTGTGCTTTTGATCTGCTTGTACAACCTGGTCGTCCGGGAAGGGGGTTTTATTCTGTATGGTAAAACTTGACCTTTATGCATGGTGGATGGATGGGCATGAGGTGCTTCCTGGACTAAATTGGTATGGCCATGGCGTCACTTTTTCTATGATATATGGTCTACTATGGGTGACGAGCGCCATGGAGGAAAGGCTCTACCGACCAACAAGGATGTTTATCATGTGCAGGGTGAGGTGATGATAAACACGGTCGGATATATGGAACCTATGGTTGATTTTTGATGGAGAAATGATGTCAGGATATGTAGAGTTTTCTGGGGCTCTATCATGTTGGGGGTATAATGATACCTGCTCTAGAACTTTCCATGGATGGAGTTGTGGATGGTTTGCGAGTTTTCCTGTAAAAACAACTACCTAAAGTGAAAGCATCTTCTTTATCAAATATTATTGAAAGTCATGAGCTTTAAAAAAGAAGATGGGAGAGGGCATACCTACCGACGCTGAAATTTTATTTTTCAGGAGTGCGAATGTGTGGCATCACCTCTGGGCATTATGGAGTGTTGATCACAGTGTTGTTTTCAGTTTCCGGATGAGATACTCTAAGCTCCATTTTTCCCTTAGGATTTGTTACTTGGCTCCTATTTTTTATTTCGGTTGGGGTTTCCCCCAGACTGAGATCACGGGGGGCGTTTCTGGTTACTACCCCCTGTCTAGGATCTCCCTTTTGTTTGTTCCTCAGCTTCTTTTTGCAGCATTTGGAGGTTTGTCATAATTCTCCTGGTTGTATGGTTGTTGATGAGCCTAGGAAGGGTTTGCACTAGATTGACAAGCACATTACATTGTGCCAGTGGTCCATTCTGTGCGGAGAATGGGGGATATCGGTTCCCTTGTCCCTGGTTGGTATATGAATGTTGGGGTGACTTTCATGATAGCTAGGTTGTGATATGTTCTGAGTAGAATCGTATGAGTATCCAGGGTATTGATTACTGTTGCCTAGGTGTCCCTGGGCCAAAGACCTGATCGAACCGTCTGCAGAATCGACATGCATGGTACTACTGCTGCCTAGGTAATCTTGGGAAAAAGATCCAATCAAACCGTCTGCAGGATCGATGCGCATAGTACTATTGTTTCCTAGGTGATCTTGGGTCAAAGACCCGATCAAGCCATCTGCAGAATCTACCTACCTGGGTGTTACTGCTGCCTAGGAGATCTTGGGTCAAATACCTGATCAAGCCCTCTGCAGAGTCTACCTATCTGGTAACTCTCTGAGTATTATGGGTGCTACTGCTGCCTAGGTGATCTTGGGTCAGAGACCCGTATCAAACCGTCTGAAGTAGTCGACGCGCTTGGTCACTCCTCGAATACAGATTACTACTGCCTAGGTGACCTTGGGTCAAATACCCGATTAAGCCATCCACAGTAATCGATGCTCCTGATAACTCAAGAGGATGATGCAACCAAGTTCCCTTGTCCTTGGTTGGTGTACCGTGGATTGGGGGGAAGAGGGACAAATGGTTGTCTTTCTGGTGACTGCTCTTGCTCCTATATGTATATAATGGCGCGAGGCTTATCTCCATAAGACTGGGCAGAGGGATCCTCTTGATAGGATCGCTCGATGGCGTGTAAGGCGTCCCTATATCGCGAGATCTCTGGGAAATGATGGGTATAGTGCCCATAGTTGTTGCAGATATCGCATGCGTGAATGGTACGCAGTGCTTTACCTTTGCCTTTGGTGGCAAGTTCCTTTTTACGGGAACGCAGTGTCGCGATGTCTGTCTCAAAGCCAAGGAGTGGTTTTAATTCATCCAGCCTTGGGAAGATATGGGTAGAGTGTCCTATTACGTCGCATATGGCGCAGACTGGTGATTCCCTTTGTATGGCGGGAGTCTCCATCTTCTTTCCTCTCTTCTCGGTTTTCTTATCCATAATCATTGGTTTTGCAATGGAAATTTCCTTTGCAGGGGTGGTTTCGACCGTTTCTTGGACAAGTGGGGCCTCCTCGGGATTGAAGAGCTTCAACCATGTGGTAGTGATGTGTGTGGCTCCTGTTCCCGTAGGGAGATAATATACCAAGCTATTATTGCCAATGATATGTTTTGTAACCCTAGTGTTGCCAAAATTGTTGGGAGACGAAACCATTTGGGGGGTAGAGGAAAGGGGTTTGGGAAGCAGTGTAGGCTAGAGAGGTTGTCGTGGCCGATGACTTGGTGTCATTACTACTCGTGTCCGTGTCCTGACTAGCTTCGGTGCTTGATGTGGACATCATGCACCCCGGAGCCCCTGTGACATCAGGTGATGACTCAGGGATAATGGGAGGATCTCCTAGGAATGATCCTAGAACAGAGAACGGTTTGAACTGGCCAAGGCCATATTCTTGGTACCGTGAAAGCGCATCCGAGGATGTATCTACATAGGGTAGAATTACATCAGTGTTTTTTCGGGGTCGTTTCTCGCTATGCGTCAATTGGTCAACAGTAATGATGCGCTCCTCGTGGGGGAACATCATAATGCGGAAGACGAAGGAGGTTATGGCTGACATGGCATACATATAACTCCGACCAAGGAGTATGTTATAGTCCAAGTGAGCGTCCAAGACTTAAATGTCTATGTGGACCGTCTTTCCAGCTAAGCAGACCAGGGAATTTTGGTAGAGGCCGACGAGGGTCGAAGGATGACTGTCGTATGCTCTAAGCATGATCACTGAAGGTTTTAGTTCGGGAGAGCCTAACTTCTACCAAACATTTTTTGACATGATGCATGTGGATGCACCCTCATCAATGACGCACTGGTGAATGGTGATATTCTGGACCGACAATGGTATCTAAAAGGCGACCATGGAAAGAAGCCAGGGGGTGGCTTTGTCTAAGTCAAAATCCATTAGGCATGTATCGGCAAGGTCGATAGCGCCTAACGCAGAAAATAAGGCTTTCTGTTGTTTTGGGCATGACTGCAATACTTCCAAAGCTGACATAGCAGAGGGAGATTGGGCTAAATCGTCCACGATGCTATAATTATGGGCCGCTTTGGAGTAGTTTCCTGCTCGCCTATTAGGTCCCTTCGCCATCTTTGGCAATGGTTCGATAGGCATCTTTGAAATGGTCAAAGGTGCAGTCGGTGCACTCGTACTTTCCCCTGACGCATTGGTGTATGGTGGGGTGTCGTAGTTGCGATTCTGTGTTTGGAAAAACATCTCTTCGCCAGTCATGTAGATTTCCTGGCTAATTTTTTCGGAGTCGTCTGGGTTTCGCTGTTGAGTGTTGACCGTCCCTTGATGGGGGAAAGGTTCCTACATTATAGTTGTTTGTTTGGAAGATCCTCCTTGTCCTCGGTTACTATGTAGCTTCTTCAGTTCAGGGAGATCGGGACAGTGGTGAGTATAATGGTCGTACTCACCACATATCGAACAAGAATGGTTTGTTCGAAGAGGTGGCCTTTGCTCTACCATTGGGCATTGTTTGGCTCATATTTCTGATTCTGGTTGGAGTTGCCTCCAACCTGGGATCATAGCGAGCGTTGCTGGCTTTTTCCCCCTGTCCAGGATTCCCTTTGGATTTTTTTTTCCTTTTTTCCTCACCACGTTAGGAGGGTAGTTCTCCTGGTTATATTGGTGTGGTTGTTTTTGGAAAGTCTGCACAAAGTTCACCTATGCATTAGTCTGCATAGGCAAGTCTTGTGCTGGGGACTGAGCATAATGTGGTCCCCGGTTTGTACCTGGCTGTCGGAGGGGAGCTCTTCTGTTAGTGTTTCTCTCTACGTACTGGGTCTCCAGAGCCGGAGGATAGGGTCCTCCATGGTGATACGTTAGCACCCTATTGGTCAAATGTTGCTGAGGCATATGATGACTTTGAAAATTGGGTTGTGGTGTGTTATGGGTAGAACCATACGTACAATCGGGGTTTTGACTGTTGTTGCCTAAGTAACTTTGGGTCAATGACCCAATGAGACCATCTACAGAGTTCGACATGCCTGACAATTCTTTATAAGTTTGCAGGCGCGGGGCGTTCTGTAGGATATTGTAAATATATCCTGACTACATATAAATCATCTCAAGCTGTTGGGCTTTGTTGATGACGTCCTCTTCGGATATGGGCCTTTTTTGCGCCACATCCTTTGAAATCTCTATGGTTAGAGTTTTCAGGAACAAATCTAAAAGAACCCGATCGTCGAGTATTTCTTTACATAAACTACGACGCCACCTCCATTCGTGGAGATGGTCCGAGATATGGACGGTGGGGGTTTGTCTAAAATGTGTCAGTAATTCCATTATGGAATCATGGTGAATGAGTAACTGAAAATATGTTAGGAACGCAATAGCGAGGGCACTAAAGGTTCCATGTGAAGTAGAGGGTTGCTCCACGTACCATTTCGCGGCTACTCTTGTCGGAGTGCGTTGAAATAGTCTTAATCTAATAGTGTCGTCAATGATATTGTTCGATGAGCACCGCATGTGGAAGGTCATGGCATGATTACCTGGGTCTTCCGCTTGTTTTCCTTCAAATTTTGGAATATCTGAAGGGAGCTTCGTGGGCATGGGAGGCCATGTAGAGTTGTGTGCGATGGGGTCATTGGTTAGTTTGGTTAAATCGGGTAGATTCAATGAAGCTAAGAAAGGTGAGTGGGAGGTTGACAACATTGCAACTTGCAAAAATACAAAGTTCTGGTTAGGAAGAGGGTTAGTATGTGACGTACCCTATTGTGTATCCGACTAGCTTCCCGAATGGGTCACACTCCTCTACCCTCTAGGGGTCATGGGAGGAGTGGTGTGTGGTGTGGCGTTGGGAGACCGACTAGGGTTCCCAACTAAGGATGCCCCAATAAAGGACGAACCAATAATGGTGGCAGCGTTTTGTCTTTGACGCCTAAACAGCAAAAGCCCTGGAATCCCTCCCGGTAATGGGGGGAGGTCCAAAAGACGCCTAGATTGACGAGGTCTCGTTGGGTCCGTTCTAGTGTCGACTAAATCTGATTTTGGAAAAAATTGAGAGGATAGAGTCTATGATCAAAGCAAAATTCCGGTCACATACATAAAACAAAGCGAAAATAAAATAAATTTTCCCTTTAAATTAATTATATGTGATCAAGCAATCAAAAAAGTGGTTTTTGTTTATTTGTGTATGATACTCAAATCCTAGAAGACCTATTTGTCCTCACACACTCAAATGTAACTAGGCATTGAGAAGATATCTTGCGAGTGCTGGCACAACGTCTCGTAAGAGCTAGCGACACCCCCAGTCAGCCGAAGAAAATCCACCAAGGTAAAGGTGGAGGATCTAGTGCTATCCTGCACCGTCGCCTATAGGGAAAGGATGCCCTAGATTTGGCCACTAAATAACATCGTCCCTCATGAGCGTTCAATTTTTCGGCTTCTTGGTAAGTCAGCTAACAGTACTAAGTATCAGTCGGGTCAGATAGCCCCAACTGATACAGCACGCACTGTGCCTAAGCCTAACCCCCTCTGAAACAGGTCTCTATCGCGTTTGGGTTTTCTTTTCCGTGGGTTGATAGGTGGATTTAAAACTCCCTAAATATTCAACTTCTATGTTTCAAGATGAAGAATAACTAAGGCGGCTTATTGGATGCCTACCCCCTTGCTCCTAATTTAAACTATAAATACTTTTGTGACCCCTATGGAGAGAATTTAGTGATTTTGGTTAAGTTAGTTTTATATCTTTGCTTTGCTTAGTGGGTGGATGTGTATGAGCAAAAAGTGGACAAGCACATAGTTTGAACGTGTGGATATGCGATGATCCTTTTCAAAATCCCCTATTAAACTATGTTATTGTTCCTTGCTCAAAAGAAAAACATGTGTGGATATGGACTGCTTTCTATTTTTCTTAGTTAATCTATGTGATCAACTAAAGGGAAATGGTGAATTGTGAATAGAGAATGTCCATATTCTTCTCTAGGATCACCGAAGGGTGCAAAGGCAGCAGAGATTACTTGCTTTTCTATTGACAATTCAATCATAGTCCCGAAATCCTAATGCAAAATTGAATTAAACTAATGACTTTTACACTAGAAAAAAAAACTATCTAAGCATGCGTGGACTTGGGCCACTTACTTTGGCTAATTATCTAGGTGTGTTGGTACCTAAATTTGCAAAACATTAAAAAAAAAATTCGGAATGCAAATTAGTTTGCCCCCCTACTTAAACTATGTGTGAACTTTGCAAAAATCAACTTGAAATAAAACTGACACTAAGCATACAAAAAGTAGCTAAGAGTGAGCTTTAGCAAGCTACAGGGTACCTCAACCAGTGCTGACAGATGTATTATGGGCTACCAGACACTTTACAAGCAAGACAAGATAGAAATGTGGGAGAAATTTCTCTTTCTGTATTTTGCGCGCAAAAGGCTACAACAGGCGCGATGTCTGCGCGCGGGTCAGCTCTGAATGCGCACCTTGGGCGCGTCTGTGGGAGGGAAAAGCGCGCAAATTCCTGCAAAAGTAATTTTTTGAGCTATTCTGCTTCAGTTTGTCATTTGGGATGAACTAGGGACTACAAGAGAAAAAGGGGGAAATTCATCTCCACTCCACAGCACAAGGGTCTCTGCAAAAAGACACAACTACATAAACTTGGAAATAAATGTTAGTGGAGTTTTCAATGCTGTGTTAGTGTGTTTGGTGCATGCATGTACGAAATCACACCAACTTAAGGGGTGTATTTTACCCTATTAAGTTATTGGTCACAGGCAGAAAAAGAAGTGGAGTCGAGCAAGTTAGTGGAACAAGCTAGAATCAAAAACATACTAGATAGAGAAATAGCATGCATATATAAACTAAAACTAAACTAAAACTAAAACAAATAAACAAAATCTCTGAATAGAGTCAAACAACTCCAATAATCCAGACGGTGGCTCTTCGACCTCTCTTATTTAGTGCTAGTAGGAAATGAGGATGAAACTTTAACCCTCTTGCCAAAGGGCCCTTAAAACATGGGTTTTAAGTCCCGATGCAAGTATGTTTTTACTTCCAAGCTTGCTTTGGTGCAAAGTCTCCCTCTCTCTACTGTGGTGCACTGAACTTGTTGGATGGCCAACAATTGAGTCCCCTCTATCTTCAACTCCAGATCACACACTGTCGGTATTGCTTGGGAAATTATGGCCAACATAACAGTGTGTTCTCAATTTCTTCATCTCATGGTGACCTTATATAGGAGAATTCAAATCATCCTTCCCTCTCTTGGTACATTTTGGATGGTGACCCAAGAGAGAGGGATGATTCCTTTGTGTGCCACAAATATTCCATTGTGTGCTCCCTTGATGTCTAAGGAGGCTTTAGTGGTTGTCCTTAGGTGGCTTCAAGTGTGAAATCACTGTCATGGAGTGTGCTTTTTGTGGTCCCGGAAAGTGACTTTCGCCACTCCCAGGATTGCGGCCATTTTGGGTCAAAAGGCGCGCAAAAGCGCTCTTCACGAAGGATTATGCGCGCAAAAGCATTTATGACTTGCTCAAATTTTATTTTTCATCAGACCAAAAAGATTTTTAAATACTTTCCAGATTCTCTAATGTCTTTCAGCCTTGTAAATCCTTCCGCTTGACATTAAATAATGTCGTCTTCTGCTTGTATGATTTTCCAGTGTTAACACTTGCAATGCGCTCTACCTTAAGAAATTTTAAACTGTCACTATTCGAACGCTAGTTGACCAAGTCAACTTTGAAATAATCGAATGGATCTAAAATCAACAGAGTCTTTGGGCCAATGAATATGAAAAAAACTAAATTTAGAAAATTAGTTTTGGTTACAAATTCAAAGCTTACTTTTTTGCTAAATTTTAGATTTAATTAATGATTGATTATGGTCATGCAACCATTTCATAAATATTCTACATGATTTTATCTATCTAACGAGTTATCTGAGCCTCATTTGGCCAAGTAAAACTTAACTTGTGAACTTCTAAAGTTGAAGTGTCAAAATTGCCAAAATTCTGGAAAAAAATTGTTACGTAGGCCAAAATTTTAAAATAATAATATTAATAATCTAACATAAATTAGTTTAATTAAAAAACGATAATTAATTTAAAATTAATATTAATACAAATTAATAACACATTATTAATTTAATTATAATTACAATTAAAATTGATTAAATTAATTTAAACTACATTAATCATATATTACAAATTAAATAGATTATGTACGAGAATTAAATTATATATGAAAAAAAATTAATTTAATTAAATTATTAAACAATAATATACAACACATTATTTAATATTGAAACGATGCTATATTTGATATATGAAAACAAAATTACTACTCTAATATATGAAATAAGTCTTGTATATGTCACCAAACCTTTTATATTAAATACTTCCCATATATCAAATATAATCAACCTTCCGTAACAAGCCTAATTGGAGTTGTCAAGTCATCGGGCATTGGAAGAGGTTTCGATATTAAGATATGTGTTGCAGTGTGAAGGAGTAAGGAAGGAGGTAAGGGGAGGTGGGGTCCACAACCATATTTTTATATCGTCACTATTCCGACGATGTCTTCCGTCGATGTCGCTATTCCGACGTTTTCTGATAGTGTCGCTCTTCCGACGATGTCTTCCGAAGCGACATTTTTTGGGTAGTGTCGCTCTTCCGATGGTATCGCTTTTCCGACGCTTTTTGGGTAGTGCCGCTATTCCGACACTATTTGGGTAGTGTCGTAAGAGCGATGTTTTTTGGCAGGATTTAAAAAATTGAGAAAAAATTGGAACTTTCTAACAATGCGTCAAAACTGTTGGAACTAAAGTGTCAGAAAATTGACCATATGTACTAGTGCCACAAGCACATCCACCTCAAAAGATTTAGGGTAATAATGGATGTGTGTGTGTTCCAAATCTGCTATGACATGATATAACAACATCAACCACTTCAAATTTGCATTATATACTATCACTCAACAAATGAAACTTCAAGAGAGGCAAAGACCACTTTTAAGCTACTTGATTATATGGTGCAATGTGGGAAGATAACAAGCATGAATAAATGGTGCAGTGTGTGATAGGATTACCAATTGATTATATAATGAAAAGAGGACAAGCTTACGGTTGTCCTTAACTTTTAAATCTACTATATGATGAAAAAGTACAAATATTTCAGATTTAGAGCATGAAAAGAAAACCAAAGAGATTTTCCAGTATACACTATAAAGCAAGATGTAATGGATGCTTCCATTTGGGCAAGATATATGCTATACAACAACAACCCAGTAAGTTTTGGAAACAATTTCTAAAGAGATGTAACCATTAACTACGCAATAAATTGCAAAATAGAAGGTGAATCACCCTAGGGTTTTCAAATTAGCACTTGAAAATCCATCAAATAAATCTCCGAGTAAAAGTAAAACAATTAGGAACACTCTAAAGATTAAATTCAACACTAGAAATGCTAGATAAACTTGTAGAAACAATCTAGTAATGAAATGGAGGCTAGGTACATGTAAGAATACATCTTCAAGCACCAAACACTGCCTTAGGGTTTCATCAAATCTAATTTCTAATGCTGCAATTTTATTTCCAAGTTTGATAAATACCTTTGATAAGCTTGCACGACGTGACACAAACCTTTAAACACAACTCTAATTTTGTTTCACCTTCTTAGGGTTAGAGATCAACAATTAAGCATAAACCCTTGGATAAAAATGTCTAGAAAATGAAATGAACTATTAACTTTACACTAAACAATGAAATAAATCTAAATTTATATTTTTCTTTGTTTTTAAACACTTTATATTTCTCTCTAAACAAAACAAAAATAAAATTATTTGATTATATTAGGGCTTTGCGGTTGGTTGTTGGGAGCAAACAAGTTTCTTTTATCCAACTAGCGATTGTGGGTTCATGCCACTCTAAGAATTGGTCATTCCTAACTTGAGGGTTAGGGTAAGGGATCAGAACCCTAGGGCAGAAGAATCTCTTATCTAATTAAGATGAGGTATGAAGACTAGGGTTGTACATGATAGAATTTCACAATGATAATAACCTTCACCAACAAGATCAACTATAACGTGAACAAAATACTTAAACCATGGACAAGGGACCTGTTACCGCTCAAACTAGCAGGGGTCCTAGAAGGGGATCTTGAAGGGAAAACTACTAGATCAAGGGAAACAATGAAGCTATATCCACTGTCACCTCAACTAAAGTTCCCTACTCTTTACAGACTTTCACTGATGGGAGGAGACATGGTAAGGAAAGAATCACCTAGATGAATGGGTCAATGAAGGGGGAGAGGGTGATTCCTAAAGTCCTATTCATAAGAGAGACTCAAATTTTGGTTTTCTTGCTTGAAAAGCAAGGGGTAGGGCTCTATTAGAAGGGAAAAAGGGATTTTCAAGGGCTAGGGTTTACAAATGAAACTTGTAATGGAAGGTCCTAGTCCAAGAAATCATTGTGGAAACTTGGACTCAAGTGGCCTTTGTGAAATTATTTTCAAGAGGTTGTGGGACCACACGGGACCAAGTGGACCCGAGGTTAGGTCAAGGGAATGGGATTGAAGAACCAATGATGTATTTGACCTAATCATGGAGGAAAAGTGAATCAAGAAAGGAATTTTCAATGAAAGGAAATGCAATGATCCCAGTGAGGTTTCTAGCCTAAGGGAATGAAGGGAAAGATTCAATCTCGAGGCTAGGGCTTGAGATATCTCAAAATCCCAATGTCGGAATCTCTTCAAAATTGGAGGGCTCCTAGGAGACACACCATCGCAACAGGGGCCAAGAGATCGAATTCTTTTGATGGGCGATTTGCAAGAAAATTGATGCTCTAAGGGACCCAATGGGGCTAGACCTAAAAAAGAAGGAAAGTGAAATAGAAAGATGAACTTTAAAGTGATCGCCAAAGGAGGACCAATAATTTTTCCTTTGGGAGAGATGGAGTCACAGAAAATTTAGGGTTTGGATTGATTTTCACTTGTCAAGGAGGCCTAAATGACAACTTCGCTAAGCATTAGGGCTTAATGGAAGCAACGTCAAGGTCATTTATACTTTGTTCAACAATATTTAGCGACTTATCAAGACAAATTCAACAAGAATGTTGCTATGAACATTCATTCATTCAAACATGTCCCATACATGATACAACGTTATTTAGAGATTCAATTTCCAAAATTTCGTTCCAATAAAAGCAGTAAATTAACCCTATAATAGAAAAAATCCCAATATCATGAATGCAGTAAAATAAATAACAAGAATAATATTGAAATAGTACTTACATGTAAGAAGAATATATCCAATCACCAAGATATGTCAATCATAGAAGCTCCAAGACAAAGAAGAATAACCAAACATCAAAATTCATTCATTCATCCCAAAAATATCATCCTCAAAAGATAGGGAAAGTCTCACAAGAAGATATGATCCAATCCAAGTGATGATGAGTGAATGAATCAACTCATCATCTATTTATCCATGGCCTAATGAGTTTGATTTAGCTAATTTTGGCGTAATGTAGCCCCTAAAATAAAATAATGTACAAAATAACAACTCTTTGGTGACAAGTCCATCAAACTAGCTCACTAATAAAAGAGTAAAGCCTCTCAAGAGGGTTGAATGATCAATAACATGTGTCTTTGGGCCTTAGAGGAGGCCTAATGAAGTCCATAGGTGCCATAATGTGAAATAAGACGCCAAAAAGTAATGGACAATGGGTTGGCCCCTTATTCTCCAAACAATAAACCTATGGTGCTCTCAAATGGATGTGGGGGGCACACAAGTGTCCTCATGGGTCTCTAAACAAATCGAAGATGCTTGTAGGCCATCTGCAAGGGGTAGGATGATGATATAAGTGATGCCACGTCATCGTATAGATCTTGGATCATCTACCAAGTGTATGGTGCAACTGTGGAGCCGACTAGGCATAGTGAACCAGATGCATCTTCCTTGTCTAATACGTGAACCACGAACAATATTTGAATGACCTTGGGGATCCATGGAATGTTGTCTGCTGATGTGGAGACCCATGGCTCTCTACACACACCCTACATGTGTCAATGTAGCTCTCTAGAGGGTTAGGACCTTGTATAGGGAGACCAAACCCATGATGGAGACCATATGCAATCCTTCATAAGATCCAATGTGTCACCTTGCCCTCCAGTACACCGAGTCATTAAAGAAATCAATTAAAAGAGTTTACAAACCATGGACAACAGGGGGGCACTTCATAATGACATGCCCTTCCATAGTGGGCTTTGGCATGTGCTAATGTCTCCAAGCTCCAGAAAGGGTTAACCAAGCACCTTATTAAGTGGTTTCTACTTCTAAAGGGAGTGGTACGTCCTTAGTACATCCTTTGGTGGCATGTGATGAAGTGATGGAACATAGTAGGGGATGAAAGGGAGATCCTAGGTCACGTGCCATGGTACAAGGGTAGCTAATCAAGGAAAGCCCACACTCAGGTAAATAATGTGTAGGAGGGAGCAATCGTGGTACATGAGTTACCCCGACCTTGATTTGTCCACCCTTCTGCATATGTCTTTTTTATTTTATGTTTTTTCTTCATAATTGCTTGGGGCTCAAGGAATGAGAGCATGATGTGTAAAGTATAACTATGGGTACACCCTTGAAAGTGGGGCAATTCATCGCCCAATAGGGGTTGGGATGATCATGGGTTCCTGAATGATAGAGGAGGCTCATCTAGGGCCTATAGGAACAAAGGCGATGGCCATGGAAATGGGGTAGAGCTTTTGTATTGGCTTTTTCCCACGTGCTAAATGTGTTTGTCCCTACTATCTTTTGCATTTTGTGGTACATTTTCTTGTTGAATGTGGTCAATTATGTTTTTTTCTTTTCTTTTTAGTTGCATCAACTTCCAAGCATCGTTCCACACCTGACCCAAGGTGTGGGCAAAGGGGAGGGGAAAGCTAATCCTTTGTGGAACCAGTGGAGGAATGTGGACCCGGATGGGAGGAATGATGAATGGGGTTATAATGAGCAGAAGGGGAGTGATATATGTGGATGAGGGGGACCATGCAACCAAAATCAGGATTTACCATGTGGTACAATCCCTAAAGCCCAAAGGTCAGTAAAAGAGATCCCACGTGGTACCATCCCTAAAGCCCAAAGATCGGTAAAAGAGATCCCACGGGACTAGGGTCCAAGGTTAACATCCAAAAGAGGCCTAGGAGACAAGAGCACAAACCTAGCCGCTCTTTTCGTCGAATCACCCCATTAATCCTTGCCCACTCTTTCTGTCGAATCCCCCCATTAATCCCTACCCAAGAGTTTCCATGATAAGTAAACTAAAATATTCAATTACCAAATGACAAGGCATACATTTAGGTTTGGGAGGCCCACCTTCAAACATATGATCATGACAGATGGATGAGGGACAACATGGCTAGCTCAAGTGGCAGAGAAATGGCACAACAAGCTAGTTGGTGGTTGTTGGCTGTAGGCTAAGGACCATCACGGAGAATTTTTTTTCTCCTAGGGATATCACCCACAAAATGGTGGGTAACAGGACCAAGAGGAAAGACAAAGTAATGAATTAAGCATGTATCCAAGCTAACAAGAGAAGAAGGAAGAGAATAAACCCTAGGATGTTTCCTCTCCAAGTGGTATAATAATTAGTAAACCTTCAAATGGATTGATCTTGCAAGCTGGTAGAGGTCTTGAATTATCATAACAAATCTTTGATGCACCAAGAAAGAGAGAGCTCCAAGAATTGACACAAATCTTGAATAGTAAGATCTTCAATAAATTGTATTCTCAAATGATCCAACAATTCACAACACGTTGGAATAACAAGAGAGCCTTTATTTATAAAATAGGCTTCTAACTCCTCTTTCTTCATTATTCCTTTCTCCCTAAAACTAGCCTAGGAGAATTAAAAACAAGACTTGTCATCCACAAAAGCAGAAAGACTAACTCGCAACACAATTAGATGATGCCAGATGTATATAAAGCCCTCACATGAGGTGGACATCCAACGAAGGAGGGGTTGATTTGGTATAAATGCACAAGGTTCCCTTGAAAAGGTGGAGTCCAAGCCTCCAAACATGTTGTAAAAGCCTCCCAAGTAAAAGAAAAATCCACCATCTAGTGTCATAATGTAGAATGAACTCATAAAAAGAAGTGAAAAGGGCCTCAAGAAGTGGACAACTCCTCCAAATATGCTCATAAATGCTCAAAAGGTGCCTCCAAGACGTGACGATGAACTCATCTCAAGCAATGATCTTCCATAAGGCAAGGAAAGTGCCCCTCCACATCATCTCATGTCACAAAAACACACCATGACTGTCATAACGGTCACACATGTGGGTACATTCTAATTAAGAGGAAAGTTTGCTCCAAACGTGATAAAGAGATACATTGTTTTAGGATCTTCAACTTGGCATGTGTAAAGGATGTCCATGCATGCATAAATATCACATGTGCCTCAAACGATGTGATTAGAGGCTCCTCTAGATCATGTGTCCTAATAGATCCCTCCCATGACACTCACATACCTACCTGGATCATAAATGACTTACATGATGATGTGTTATTGCCATCAAAAGACGGTTAGCCATAGCCATAAAGGTAATGCATACCTTAAAATGGGGACTAAATAGGCATGTGCTGACTGATCACAAAGAGGTCTGCACTACCACCTAGGCCCAACACATTTACATAAGTCATTCAAGCATGGCCCAATACAATACATGAGTATAAGAATAGTCACACTTTTAGCTCATCATAATACAAAAGATGCAATATTTTGCCCACATGATAGGTCATATGTGGGCAAACAAATGTAGGGTACACTACAGCATATCCGTAACACACTCAATAATACATACCTCATAAATGCGAGAATGTAACTAATAAGACTTTTATTAGCTACCAT
>JAXQQM020058552.1:0-42820 GCA_034641835.2 Pinus albicaulis | reverse complement strand
CAACTTTTTTTTTTTTGAAATTGGGCATTTTTTTAAGGGGAACCAAGATCTATAATTTTTTGTTTGAAATTCTGCACCAAAAGCTACAAAAAATTTCAGGAGAGCTGCCGTATACAAATTGCCGTAAAAAACATTTCTGCAACATAGCTGAATTTAAATCAGTGATATCGCCCTCATTCGGACTCCAGATCGCTGAATCCAAATTTGCTATTTATTTCTGAAAATTTTATGCCAAAATTTTCAGATCTGCTCTGCAATCTCGCTGCCCAAAAATTTCCTGCAAAAAATTAAAAAACAAATCTCCCAAACTCTGGCCAAGAAAGCGCTCCGATTCCACTTGTAATAGATCTGAAAATAAAATGTATAGAAATGGAAAATATGCCCAAGAAATAAGACCATAGAAGATAAAACTTCAGATCTTCATTAATATCAAAATCCTTAAGGTAGGGCAACACCATACATTCACTCCTTAAGGAAGGAGATCACTCCACAAGCCATATGCTTGCCCATACAATAATCCTTGACATCTCTCAATGGAGAGTCTCTAGCCTCTATATAGGTTTCATACATGCAATACCATGGGTAGTTACCATGGGTCTCTCAATACCATACATCCAATACAATGGGCATATCACTTTATTCCCTAGCTACATGTGGTCCGTTACATAATGTGGGTTAACCACTTTATTTATTAACTATGGCCCATTTATTTATCATTCTTATATTATTACATCATATTATTCCCTTGGGTACCTCCCTCTGTACCCTATATTATCCCCTCTAGATACACTACATGGATTCCCCAAATCTAGAGGGCTTTTCGCTTTGAGAGCAACTATATGAGGATTATCGGCGGTTGGACCAAACAATGCTGAGTGTCCCAATGCAGCGGTGGCCAGACAGGGGATTTGGGCAACTCACTGCATTTCTTGGCCTTTCTTGCTGAAAATGGCAGCGCTTCGCTGCAAATCAGCGAGGGTAACATTTGCATCGGCGGCCAAAAAAAAGCTTTGGTGCTTATGATTCTGGTTGATGACGTCTTGAGGCCAAATCGAGCTCTTCATGCAGCTGTTGATGACTCCAAGCTGCAGATTTGAGGGAGGTGCGGCTGCAATCACAGCTGTATCAGAGGAAATGTAATGGTTTTCACACCCTTGGGAGATTGCATTCCATAGCAGGAACGGGCTCTCTTGGCAATGGCAGAGGACTTCTTGATACCGAGCGTAGGGAGATGCTGCTGCAGCAGTCGCGGCCGCAGAGAACACTCTGACAGCTGGGGTTTTAGAGCAGGAAACCCTAAGATTCTCCATCGCGATTCTTCGGAACCCTAACGATATCAATAAGGATCTTAATCTTCCCACATCTTTTTGAACTTAAAAATATTTGTGTGTATTTCATAAGGGTTTGAATTTCCTTTGAATTTTTTTTTTCATATAACAACACTACACGCTATTCTTTATCATTTCATCACCTTTTTAAATATCATGAAGCCTGCTTTTCGAACAAGTTTATGAAAAAATGTTGCGGATGTTATTTTGAAGGTCTTCATAGATATGACCTTTCCCAAAGTGAAGAAGCCATCTCAAAGCTAAAATATTTTTCACTGTCTCTTCATTGAGAAAATAACCCTATCACCCCTTTCCATTTCTATCCTTTAAACAAGAAAAACTGCTCTGGAGCAACATCAAGGACTGCTGATGCATCCTTAAAACGATATTTCTCTTTGACTGTGGGTAAAAACTTAGTTTCATTCACTGAAGCTTGACTTATATATGTTGATCAAGGGAAGAGGCCTTTAGAGACCCTTAATGCAATCATATGCAACAGCAATGGTTTTTTCACATGTTTCATAACAAGGTCTTTGTTTATGACAGTAGTATGTTTCATTTGCTTTGAGTGTTGTCTCTGAATTTAAAACATATATCATACCCTTTCCTCACACATACTGTCTCTGTGTGTTATTTGCAAAATTCCTTTTCAGAAGCAAGGCTTAGACTACCTTATTTGTCATTTTTATGAGGTTGTTGTAAGCTTGGACATTCTAGCCTTTGTTTACTCTTCAAAGGAGGCTTTTGTAGACATGACAAACAAAGCTTCTTAACTCATCATAATACCACTATTTGTCCTTTGTTTAACACCATTTTCTACTAATGATTATTTAATTGTTTCCCATTGCATTTCAATTTTGTCTTTCAACAGTGAAACCATATAAGCAATCCTTGAAACACCACTGCTGTGTTAGTGGTTTCATCCATCGAAGAAAAGGTGTAAACAAGTTTTTTAGGCCATTTGCAACATTTTTAGCCTTGTGCTTTTTGGATGAGGCTACACCTCTGTTCCTAACCCTCTGCTTATTAAATGAAGGAGGCCTTAACAAATGACTTAACCATCTGCTCATTCTTGGAGGAGGTTTTACACAGTCACCCAACCATCTGCTCATGAGGAGGAGGTTTTACACAGTCACACAACCATCTGCTCATGTTTGGAGGAGGTTTTACAACAAGTGACCCATCCCTTTCTCAAACTGTGTCATCTTTCCTTTCACTGCCTTTTTTACTGTGTTTGCAGAAGTTCATTGAATTACTTCTCTGACTAGTACCTTCATCCTAGGCTCAAAACCACATGAGAAGCAACTGTCTTCTCATGTTTAGTTTAATAATGTCTTTTGGAACACTAGTACACTTCTGCTTTTGAAAAAGACATTGAAACACTATATATCAACACAACATCAGTTTAGCTTTTGAAACATGCGCTGCAGAGACACCAAGACTTGTTAGTGGCGCGACTTAAGGGTGTATCAAGCTTTATTTGTAGAATAGGAAGTCCATCTATGACTGGTTGGTATTAGACAAAGGTTATTTTTGGCTTATGATAGTTTGCCAAGGGAGGAATGCCTAAAGCGCCACTACCTAACTTAGGGGAGATTTTTGACAGATTTGGAGTATTCTCTTTGGAGCTAATGGACAAGTTGGTATGACTGAGACTAGATAGGGCTTGAAAATTAGGTTTTTTCTCATAATAGGCTGATTGAAAAGGTAGGAGGGAAAATTTTTTATGGGTGTTTTCTGGCTGAAAAATTTGACAAATTGGAGATCAGCTGCTAGAAAACTTGGCTTCAAAAACTAGTCATCATCAACAGGTGAAAAATAATGATGACTAACACTAGTAATAATGCTTATTTTTTGTAGGAGTTAATGTTACAGGTAAAAATACCTCCTCATCAGCTCAGAGGGGAAGACAAATATGGAAGGAGTACAAAGACCTAAATTAAACCTATTTCTGCCAGGGTAACGCCTATCTAGAACAATACAAGAGCGTTATAACGCAATACATCAGTGAATATGCTACGTTAGTGACTAGGGAAATTCTCCATTTACATTAAAGAGCAGCGTTACTTGTGTTTTAAGTTTGAATCGGGAAAAGCCCACGGAGAATCATTTTAATCTTCGACTTTCCCTCACAAGAGATTCAGTTCACAAAAGAAACTGTAGAGCACCAGTTCATTATTGGTCATTGCTATAACAAGACTGAACTCCAAAGGAGGCAAAAGCATAGAGATTAAAGAAACATCTAAGTTTTTTCCATTCCAAACTAGTGGAAAGAGAAAGGCAACAATGGCTTTCTCCCTCTCCTATAAGAAGGAGCTGAAGGCTCTTAATTGAGGGTCGAAGGATTGCTAAAGGTTTTGCATACTTGTGGAATAGAGAATAGTGTTATATTGTGAAGGCCAAGAGTCAAAGAGGTTCCTAGAGAGCTTGTTGACTTGGAATTCTTCACTTGAGAGATAAAAGAGATTGGGAGACTGAGGAGGGCTTGGTACAAATGACGGTTGTAATCTTCCTTCTTTCAAAATCAATAGAACTGTGTTCGTTTTGTCCATTCAATGCTTAATATTGTCATTATTGTTTGAACATTTACATAGTATGATATGAATGGCTCAGATGTGTATAATTTAGAAGTTCATTATATATTTACTTGATTGATAGGATATATGTTATGTTAGAAATTACGCGGGTGCTTTGACTGATTACAGGACTAAGATTTGGAGCCGGTGAAGAAGGAATTTTGCTTCGCTTCCTAGCGCTCTCCAAGGGACTCCAAGATTGTCAAAGAGGCAATTCTTCATCGCATTCTATCAAGTTATTTTAAGTTAATATGAACATGCTCATGCCATCTTTGTGAACAACACAGCTAATCTTACTGTCTGCCTCAGGCACCGGAAAGCCCTGAGAGGGATATTTGAAAACCAAAAACCCAAGCAATTTACCCTATAGCAGAATTAGCGACTCCACTGGGGAGTTTCCCCATAGTTTTCGGACTATTTTTTCCCTCCTCTCTTCTTTCCTCTGTTCACAGACCCTTCCGACCATTTTTTATGCCTAGTAGACATATCAAACGCTCGCAGAGTTTAATCCTGTTTCTGTTTGACCAACTGAAGAACTTTTCCCTGGCTAACGCTACCTCTGTAGGTTGTCTAGTGCATTATAACATTGTCTGTGACTAAATACAGTGTGTTAGTCGCTGTATTTACTCACAGACAGAGCGTTACTCAACCAAAACCTTGTTGTTCACTGCCGTGATGGTGTTTTAGTTGCAGAGTTTTTTGGCCATTAGTACCTTTCGCTGACTGAATCCCTGTGCTTGTCTGCTAAGCTGGCATTTCTATTTGTTTCTCTTGTTTGAAAAGTCAGTGTCCAAAGCATTTAATTTTTAAGAAAAAAAAAATTATCATTATTTTTCTGCATCTAGCTGAGTTTATTTTGAAATTTCCAGTTCATATACTGTTTAAAAGAGGTAGATAGAAGTCTGAATCTTTAAAAGTTGAAATGAGCTATTTGAATGTTAGTGCATGGATGTTGAAAAGAAACCTCTCCCTGTAGAAACACTCTTCATCGAATTTAATATCTAGAGCATGTTTTGCATGGTTTCTTGAGTCAGAGTCTCATCACATTTCATACGTCCACTCCCCCTTCGCAAGACTAATAATCAAGTACACTAAGAATAAAGCGATAATAAAATCAATCAACTCTTTTTTTTTGAGCTCACACAAACTGTAGTTTAGGCTAGGATATTGGGTTAGGAGCAGTGAGAAAACTACCCAAGATCTCAAAACTTGAAACTAGAGTCATTAACAAGTGAAATCCTACTGCACTCATAGTATCGGGACCGTTACTTTACCGGAGCTCAGCGCGAGACAACACTTGGGTGCACAAGAAGGTAGCCCACCTTCAACTGCATTCGATGGGTGTGTTATATATTTGGGTTCCCTTCGAGGATGTCGAAACTAGATCGGGGATCTAGGTATTCTGCCCATATAGCACACTGTCCTTGACCGTGGACCCCCCTAATGATGTCTGTGATTTGAGGTATCTTTAGTGGCCATACTTTTTAGGGACTTACACAAGGTGACTGGGACGGGCTGTCTTGGTACCTGAAACAGATGGACCCACTCTGTCTTCGGTCTTTAGGAGGGTACTCGTCTCCACGAGAGTGCTTACACCTATCGTCTGAGGTTGGGGCGAAGCTTTAGAGTGACCATAACTATACTTTAGACCAACCCTCTCTGTATACTATTGTGATACTGGATTTCATCACTAGAAAATGGTAGTACTCAGAAAGGGCACCCTATTCTGGCTGCTTGCTGATTGATTTTAGAGAGTCCTTTTTCTTTTTCTTTTTTAGGTGTGTGGTTACTGTCACTGAGACTTTATAATACATCACAATTAAAATTTGTTAAAAATAAGCAAGTCACCATGGCATCCCGCGACCCACACCGTCTGTTTAGACGACAACAAGTTCTACCTCCTCTAACTATTGAGGAAGAACTGAACCTTGGTGACCTTGTGCCTTCTACGGAAGAGCAGTCTCCACTGACTAATCTTGATTATCACATAGCCTCGTATCATCCACAATTTCCAGAGGACCCTTTCACTGAAGGGGTTGTACCTCATTACAATCCTCCGCTCACTGATCCGTTGGGGCCTGTGATAATTCAGATTCCACCATGCCAAGATATGTCTTCGACCGCACCAACATCCATTTCACCACCGGCATCCACAAGGTTGATGCCAATGGCAACCATCCCAGGTTCGCCACCATCCTCCCTGCCGGTGGTCAGTTCTATGCCATCAATGGGTAACCCCAGTAGTCAACATATACCTACTCCCAACACTACGGTCATCACAACTGTTAGTAGCTTGCCAAATCCTTCGGCATCTACTACTACGGTGACCATGTCGGGACCTACGGTAGCTCCTCCCACGAGTATGACTACTTCGGTACCTTTTAGCAACCCTTTCGGTTGGAACCCTCTGCTGAGTTCAAACCCCTTGGCCTCTATGCTAGGGGGCAGTGTCACCAGCATGCAGGTAGCAGGGAACATTTCACTTCCTCTGTAATCCTTAGGAAAAATAGGACAGCCTATTGTTAATACTCTTCCCTTAAGTGGTTCAAATATAGGTGTAGGATCTATGCCGTTGCCAAACTATGCAAGTAGTAGCATGCCTCCAGGAAACTCTATTGCATCCATTTGGACTAACCAACCCCAACCTCCATCTAGAATGGGAGGGCACTTTTATACTAGGGGCAACCAACAGTTCACCCCGCAATACAACATGCCCTATGGACAGCAACAGTATGTCCCTACTCCTTTGCCTATATGAAGTTTTTACCAAAGTCCTACTTATCCTCCTGGTAACACATTGATGGGTGGACCCTATGGTCTAAATAGCCAGCCCATACTGCCTTGGTTAGATTCGGGGGCAAATCCACAATTGCCATTCTTGGCAGCTTTGGACATCCACGATATCCATAAACTGACTAACGATCCCATCAATCACAACCTGCTTTGGCCTCCAGTACCGCATAAGATTCCTTCCGAAATCCCGAAGTTCGACGGGAAACAAGGGGACGACCCAGCCGCACACATCACTACCTTTCACCTATGGTCTATATCCAATTCCACGGTAGATGATAGTGTCCGACTTCGACTGTTTCCCTGCACACTTACTGGCAATGCTGCCCAGTGGTACATTGAATTACCATGCGCCACCATCAATACATTTGGTGCTTTAGCAACAGAGTTTCTAAAGAACTTCCAACTACCAATTAGATTTGAAACTGGAACGGAACTATTAACCTCGCTCCGCCAAGACACCGCCACCCACATCTCTGATCACATTCATGAATGGAGAAGTAGGAGGAGGCTAATCAAAGCGCCAATTCCGGATCATCTCTTAGCCAATTGGTTTTGCAAGTCTCTCTTACCCCACATAGCTAAAGACATTGGCCTTTCTGGTGTTGTTACAGAAGATCCATGCATCCATCGTGCCCATCATTTAGATTTAATCTATTCACAATCTGGCACGCTGTATGATTTGCTCCCCCATGCCCCTGGCAACCCAAATCCTCTGGCTACTCACAAAACCGGGGCTCATGCCGATGGTCTCGTTGGCACGATCTCTGGCGTAGCCACAAAGCAGTCTCGGGGGAAAGCCTCCCAGCCATCTTCGGCTGCCACCGCCCCTCACCAAATGACTACTCTTCCCACTGCTGAAGTAAATTCGGTGCAAACCTCACAGAAACCTAGCGGGAAAAATAAGAAGAACAAGAAAAAGTCATCTTCTTCGGAAGAACAGTCAGATAGTCAGAATACACTAATCAGAAAAACGCTGCCAAAAATGACAAAGGGAAGGATAAACCCATGAAATTTCCTTGAAAAATCTATGCGGAGGACCACTTGACATACAAATGTCCTTGGCTGCAGGAATGCACCGATTTTATTGCCAACAAGGATTCTGGGCGAACACCTGTCGTTCTTCATAATCCTTTCCCTAATCAACAACAGCAACATCAACACATGGTTGACAATCCGCCACAACCCCATCAACGGGGCAATGGTGGTTCATATCCTTCCGGCAAAGGACCATCTGCCATTTATGGCATTGAGAGTGTTGACCTTCAAACTCGAGCTAAGCTTTATGGAAACCCTACCATAGATGCTCAAGAACCTGGTACTAGTTCAAATCCACCGCCGCCAAACGATTTGCATATCGAACGACCTACTGCTGACCTTGTGATTCGTCCCCCCAAAGGGAAATTTCGACACACGACTCATAACACCTCTGCACGTGCAGCCCAAAACTACAACATTGTAGAAGATTTGGCGCAGGCACCGTCAGCTATGTCTGCTCTCGAAGTATTACAAACCTGTCCAGCACAAAGGAAAGCCTTGCTTTCAGCCATTGGTGGAATAGACCCCCAAAATTCCATGCTAGCTATCTTTGATATGGAAAATGCTAAACCTCGCCTCTCACACCAACTCACATTCCAGGTGCAGGTTGTGTCGAAAGGGAGACCAATCCATCGCACTATCATAGAAGAAGGTGATTCGACCTACGTTATGTCACAAGCTTGCTGGCTCAACCGCCATCGAATTCCCTCAAAGCTTTCGATGGCCACACTTTCCTCCCAAAAGGATACCTTGCTAGCTTTCCCATCACTCTGAGTGGGAAAATGGTAAACGTGGACGTTGAAGTCGTAGAGCGCCATCTAGACTATAATCTATTGCTTGGTCGCAGTTGGTCGTATGCCATGACTGCCATTGTGTCTTTGGTTTTCCGACTCATCCTATTTCCATTGGATGGGAAAATAGTCACAGTGGATGAGTTTTCCTTCTGCACCCCTGATTATTCCATGTTACCAAGTAGCACTGTACCCCTAATAGGAGGCTTTCTTGACTCTTACGTCAGTATCGGTATCAGTCTTCTAAAGGCATCATCCCTACTGGGTTGTTTTCCTCTCGCGCCGCCGCAAATCCCAAACATGGTTGCAATGATATCCACCACTTTGGATGGCTCTATCGACCCATGGATCATCCTGGCACCTTCAGACATTCATTCCTATGGAGATCAGATGCCGCTTTCGCCGGCCGAGTTGGCTTATCAAGCCATCCAAACCGCATTTGAACCCTCCACTGCTATGGTTTCGACTGAAGGTACAAACCTCCCTCCCATCACTGTTCTCTCTAAGGATCTCCTCAATGAAGTCTTGTCTACAGACGAAGCTATTCGAGAGATCATGTCTCTAGAAGAATGACCTTGGGGAGAATTTCAACATCGCGCTTCAATAATTGACTCAGAGGCGATAAAAACTGAAAGCCCATCTTTTGACCCACCTGAGATGGTTCCCTCCACTTACTTGACTGTCCAAACTATCGAGTCAGAAGGGAACATGGATAATCTTTCTAAGCCAATGCTCATTGATGTCTCGGTCAAAACGGGTATCGTGGAAAATATTCAGATTGGAGCCGATTGCAATCCAGAGGAAATTGCATGCTTCACATCCCTTTTTAAGGAATTCTGCGATGTGTTTGCTTCATCTTATGATGAAATGCCCGGCATAGACCCTTCTATTGTCGAGCACGAAATCAAGATTTATGATAATGCCAAACCTATTTGGCAACGTCTCAGACCTGTCCACCCGTGCAAAGCAGCCGCCATCAAGACTGAAGTCGAAAAAATTTTGAACGCTGGTTTCATCTATCACGTTCCTTTAACGGAATGGGTTTCCAATCCGGTTCCTGTTGATAAAAAAAAAGGCACCATTCAAGTTTGTGTCGATTGTCACGATCTGAATTCCACTTGTCCTAAAGACAATTATCCTACACTGTTCATTGATCAAATTCTCGATGATTGTGCCGGATGCGAATCTTTTTCCTTCATGGATGGATTCTCAGGCTATAACCAGATTGCGATAAAAAAAGACGACCAGCATAAAACTGATTTCATCTGTCCTTGGGGCACTTTTGCATATCGAAAACTCCCATTCGGTCTAAAGAATGCTGGAGCAACTTTTCAGCGGGCTATGGACTATGCTTTTCATGAAATCCGACATATTGTACAGGCTTACTTGGATGACCTTCCTGCCCATTCCAAGAAGCGACGTGATCACCTTGCTCATTTAAGAGAAATTTTTTCTAGGTGTAGATTCTATAATATACGTTTGAATCCTCATAAATGCATATATATGGTCGAGTCAGGGCATCTGTTAGGTTTCATTGTCTCCAAGCACGGGATTATGGTTGATCCCGATAAGGTAAAGGCGATTGTTGAATTGTCGGCACCACAATCCATCCTTCAACTCCAACGTTTGCAAGGGAAGGAAAATTTTTTGCGTCGTTTCATCGTTAACTATGTCGAGATGATGAAAGGATTCATGCGATTATTGAAGAAAGGAACACTATATTTGTGGGACGACCAAGCTCAACGGTCATTTGATGCTTTAAAACATGCACTTGTTTCAGCCCCACTCCTTAGTGCCCCCGATTACTCACGCAACTTTCTCCTCTACCTGGCAGCCTCACCATCCTCACTTGGAATGGTTTTGGTTCAAGTACACGATGACGACAGTGAACGTGTGATATACTATTTGTCCAAAGGTCTAATCGGACCTGAATTACGTTATTCACATGTGGAGAAAATTTCTCTGGCGGTAGTTTTTGCCGTCACCCGACTCCGACACTATATATTGCTGTGACAGACTACGGTCATTACTTTGGAGAACCCCATGCGACATATCTTGTCTAGAAAAATTATTGGAGGAAAATATTCCAAATGGATCGTAATCCTCCAGCAATTTGATTTGGTTTTCATGGCTGCCAAAGCAAAGAAATCCCTTGTCTTCGCCGAATTATTATCGGATCTTCCCATAATTGACCCAGTAGAAGTAGCTCACGATCCATTTCCCGATGAATCTGTGTACTTGGTCGATTCTTCGGACCCATGGTATGGAGACATTTTGTTCTACCTACAAACCCAATGTTTCCTCCCAACTCTCACATCTGACGACCATCGTCGTATCCACCACCAAGCAAAGCACTAACTCGTGCTAAACGATACACTATATCGCCTTGGTGTTGATACCATTCTCCGACGTTGTCTCACTTTCGATGAGGCAGAACGAATTTTGAATGACTGCCACGCCGGGGCATGTGGTGGTCATCTTTCGGGCATAGCTACTGCCCAAAAAATCTTGCGCGGAGGTTACTATTGGCCCACTTTGTTTAAAGACTGTATTGCAGCAGTCCAGAAGTGCCATCCATGTCAAATTTTCACAAAGAAAATGCGCGCTCATCCTGCCCCCCTTCACCCGGTTATCTCCATTGATCCTTTCGCTAAATGGGGAATTGACTTCGTCACCTGCAATCCCACTTCGGAAAATGGACACAACTACATCGTGGTTGCGGTCGAATATTTTACGAAATGGGTAGAAGCCCTTCCCACTTTCAAGGCTGATGGTGAAACCGCCGCTCTCTTCCTGTTTAATCAGGTAATCTATCGGTTCGGCGTACCCCTATCGATTGTCACAGATCATGGATCTCACTTTCAGAATCATATGATGACCGAATTAACATCCATGCTAGGTTTCCGTCAAGATCATTCTTCGTCTTATTACCCTCAAGCTAATGGTCAAGGCGAAGCCATAAATGGTGTCCTCAAAACCATGATTCGGCGATTGGTCGGAAGCCATAAAACCACTTGGCATCGGAAGTTGTATTCCACGTTATGGGCATAATGAACGTTAGTCAAAACTGCCACAGGCTTCACACCATTCCAACTTGCTTTCGGCCTAGAGGCAGTGCTTCCAATCGAGTGCGAAATTCCATCACTCAAACTTGCCGTTGAACTCCTGCCCGGCACCACCGCCATAGAAGAGCGCTTGCTCTCATTCGATCATTTGGATGAAACTCACCCAGATGCTACACTAGCACTCGAAGCTCACCAGCGCCGAGTCAAGGCTCAATACGACAAATCTGTCAAGCCTTGTTCTTTCCAAGAGGGCGATCTAGTTCTACTTTATGATTAGAAACACGACCTCTTGGGGGCAGGAACACTCCAACCATTATGGCTTGGTCCTTACATCATCACTAAAACCCTCTCAAAGGGAGCTTACGAACTTTAGGATTGTAATGGAATTCCACTCGCGAAGCCCCACAACGGGCTCTACTTAAAGAAGTATTTTGCCTAGTTTCGCACTAGGCATATGCTTTGTAATTTTTATGTGTATAAGTTTTGCTTATTATTTTGATGTCTTCTGGATTGTATCTTGGTTTTCAAGGTGTTTTTCTCATGTATAATATTTTTCTTTCACACAGATGCCATCAATCCCCTTAACATACATCGGATATGCAGACGGTGCTAGTCGTCACAGTAGACGCATTGCTTCAGCTGCTTGGGTTCTCTACACTCCTGAGTCATACCTCCTTGGTTCTGGGGGAATTTTCCTAGGTAGCGCCACCAATAATGTTGCCGAGTACATGTCAGTGATCCAACTCCTCACGGAAGCGGCATCTCGTGACATATCCAAGTTAGTGGTCAGGTTAGATTCCCAACTCATCATTATGCAGTTAAACAATCATTATCCTGTCCGCCATCCTGTGTTGTTACGTTACTTTTTAAGGGTAAGACTTCTAGAATGTCATTTTCAAACAATTACCTTTGAGCACGTTCCTAGAGAATTTAATGCATTAGCTGATTCTTTGGAAAATTATGTGTTAGATTGGCATTTTTCGCATTTACTATAAAAGATTCACTCATGAGCACATATATTTTTATAGATCATTGAAAACACATAAAAATTTAAAAACACAAAATCACCAAAAAATATATTTATATATATATAGGTCATGTCCAGTACATAGTTACATCAAAAAATCTTCCAAAACTTGGGTGTTTTACAAAAAATTGGCTATACTAAGCCACGCTCTGACACTAATACATCCGCTCCGCCAGCTAGGCCTGATGCTCATGGTAGCATACAACTGCTCTAGCTATCCTCCTCAGAGGCACTAGGTATCTCTCTGGCACACCTACAGTATGTTGCTGCAAACGAACTGGAACCTCTCGCATAGGAAGGGGTGGTATACCCATACTCAGACCCTCCAGGTTTCTGGAGAGTTCATGTAAAACTTGGGCATCATCATCGTCGTCGGCTTCCGCATCCTCTACTGGTGCGCCAGCCCTGGGTAGCTGCAGTCCTTGCCATGCATAGCGAGGGGCCCCAACTGGCTGGACATGTGCCACATCTGTGTCAAGCAAACAAAAGCTTTATGTTAAAACATAATTTTCACCCTATCTCAACAAAAAAAAAATGCATAAACATTCAAAAGATAAAAAACAAATTACTTCTTTGGAAATTCATTGATCATCTCTTTCTTACCATCGAGTCCCCACTGGGTACCAGGAGGCAGGACTAACTCCGGATCGCCTGTAAAGTTCATCCCTACATAGGGATAATCCTCAATCATGATTATCTGGGAGTCTAGCCAATCAAAAAATCCATCATCAAAGCAGTGACGGACGGGACACTCTCTAGTCCACGGAAGCAAAGCTGCCCACCGAGCCTGCCTCGGCTCACGTGGGCCCAATGGCGCTGTAATGATCCTGGGCATCATCAATGGTATCCACTCTAGTAAGAAAGAAACAACTAGTGTACCGTACCCAAACTCTCTCTGGGTACGGGTCTTACATGCGGTAAGTTCTGCTCAGACCTGACGAACAACCCCATCACACCAGTCGAAAACTTGAGGTTGCATATAGTCCAGGGCTAGCAGCATCTGGGCCTTAGTGGCCACATGCTGACTCTTGGCGCCTACCAAGCGAACAACCATCCATAAGATAGACCTCAATGGTCTCAAGGTCACCTGGGCGATCGGTATCCGGTTGCTCACAGCCTGAGTGTCACGTATGCAATGTGAACGAATCAGATCAGTAGTGGAACGTGGGTCAGCTCTGGACCCCATCAAGTTGGGCCTCGCCCCACGACATGATAGGCCGGTCAAAAAGTACACATCATCCTTTTCGATTGAGAGCTCATTGCCCCCAATCTGAAATACATGGTGGCGTTCGTCCCACTGCTAGATTAGCCACCTCAGGAGGTCCTCTTGGCTCCTCATCAGTTCTAAGAGGGAATATTTTAGCAATCCACACCTACGGAAAGCCATCAAGCCTGCAGCATCTGTCACCATCTCTCGTTCTTCCCATTCATGTTCTCTCTCTCGCTAGATACTCATGTTTAAACAGCTGAATACCTGCACAAACAACATTTCCAACTGATCAAAACTTTCCTGAACCATTTCAAAACAATATAAATCGAGTTGCTAAAAAACACGGTGCGCCTAATGCTAGCCCTAGTGCAAAACAGAGTGTGCTAATGCATTAATCCTCACGGGTTATGCGTTTAACACGTCTATAACACAAATGGCCCACGTTAGGCGCAAGCATTTTTTTTAGGGCCTCGGAAATCCGCCATTTTGAACCAGCAAAAAGTAACAAAAAGATAATTAAATGATAGCAGGAGGTTCTAGCTCTTACCTGGATACCGTTGCCTGGATTGACCGTAATCGTCAGCTGAAGTTTTCACCCCAGAGCTTCTTCACAGCACTTCGCACAGTGAAAATGAAGGCCTTCAAACCTTTTTATAGCCATTTTTGGGGCACGACTCTCTCAAGCTAGTCAGCAAAGTTGTGAATTCTTGCTACGCATGTGTCGCAACTATTGAGATTTGGTACTGATGTTATGATGAGAAATCAAGGTTGATATGCATACATACTCATGTGATATCGAGCATTCTTTTTACGGTATTTTTTTTGCTCGTTAATCTGAAAAACCTCGAGTTCCCTTCTTCGGACTCGTTAAACTTATACGAAGTTGATATCGAGCGTTATTTTTGTATGGTCTTTTTCTTTCTTGTTAATTCGAAAAACCTAGAGTTTTCTTCTTCAGACTCGTTAAATCTATGAAGAAGCATTGAGCTTTCTTTTTAGGAATCTTTTTCTCGCTCATAAAACTAAAAAACCCCCGAGTTTCCTTTGTCGGGCTCGTTAAACTACCATGACAGAAAGGAAGGAGCCATTCTTTTCTCTTTTTCAAAGCTCTTTAAACTGAAAAAGTAACCGAGTTTTCTCCGCATGACTCGTTAAAATTTCATTGAGGTAATCGAGTTTTCTCCACGCGACTCGTTAAAATTTTAAGGAGGGCACCGAGTTTTTCTTTGTCGGACTCGTTAAAATTTCACAAAGAGTATTGAGTTCACTCTGTCTCCTCGTACTCATAACATAATGAGGTAGACGTCTATCAAACATAGATTTCTCACTTTTCCGGTTTTGATGGACTAACTTACGAAAAATGAACTGTTTCGGGCTTACTATTATCCCTTTGCCGTGCCCAGTTATCAAGACATGACAAAGGTACCCCAATGGAGTTGTCTTTTATGATATTTTTCAGACTCTCTAAACATGAAAAATTCACCGAGTTTACTCGTCTGGACTCGTTAAACCTAATCAGACGGGACGTAGAGTTGTCTTTCTTGACATTTTTCAGACTCTCTAAACATGAAAAATTCACTGAGTTTACTCATCTGGACTCATTAAACTTAATCAGATGGGGCACAGAGTTGTCTTTCCTGACATTTTTCAGACTCTCTAAACATGAAAAATTCACCGAGTTTACGTATTTGGACTCGTTAAACTTAATCAGATGGGGCACCGAGTTGTCTTTCCTGACATTTTTCAGACTCTCTAAACATGAAAAATTCACCGAGTTTACTCGTCTGGACTCGCTAAACTTAATCAGACGGGGAAAAATTTGGACAAAATGGATACTACCTCTGTTTCATTTTCAAAAAGGTCGATTTGGCAGCAAAATTCTTGAACATGGCACTTCCCAGAAAACTCTTTCGCAGTTAGCCGAACCCTACCATCTATGAGTATTAGCCTTCATTTCCCAGTGTCCCTGCACCGGTAAAATCCTAACACACTCTTTGGTGCTCATCAAAGCTTCAGCTTCCTAGTACCATGCTAGAGTGCCTTCTATTGTTCAAGTAGATCTCGCTATCTACTGCTCCTGTTATCAACCAAACCGCTCATTATGCCATAAATTATTTGTCATTTGACGTTCCCATTTACTCTTCATTATCTCAATCATAAACAAACTCAGTTGGTTTCCATTTCGTGTTGACTGATGTAGGACACCTCAGTGCCTACCTTTCAACAGATCACTTCCTATCGACTTCAACACCTTATCTAGGAAGTTGATCCAGAAACCCATCAGTACCCAGATACTTGCAGACATCCATGGCAAGTAGTCCTGTGTTTGATCAGGGGTCTTCATCATTGGCTCCTAGTCAAATGATTCTACGAGTGTTCGACTTCAACTCATTTTATTCGCACTCGCTAGATTGTACTGTGCATCTTAGGGACCATCATCATTATCGGTGGCCACCTTCGCATCTATTAACATTTTTCATTATCGACTGGTAATCAGATGATTTCTCACATGTTCGTCGACAACTCCTTCATTAACATGTTGAGAAATATGCAGTTTAAGTGAATCAGCGGTCAAGACCTTGGGGCAAAGGCTACATCATTAAAGTTGTGTTTCCTTCCCCAAGTTGCGATATTGTTTATGGAGACAGCTTCTTTAGCCTGATCATGTTATGACAGACACTTCCACATTGTGCCTATCGATGGACAGATTCTTCATATCTCTATTCTAGAGAAATCATGTTTTTTAAGCTACTGAGCATGGGATATGCCCGACTCAAGGCAGATACTATATTTTCTGACATATGTTGTTGTTTCAGGTTTTCCTCAGTCTTTCAATCTCTTTATCTCTACACAAATTATAAAGTATTTCGGCCATCGTCTTCGTCTCTGACCTCACACTTTAGAGGCAATCTGTTACAGGTCAAAATACCTCCTCATAAGCTCAAAGGGGAAGACAAATATGGAAGGAGTACAAAGACCTAAATTAAACCTATTTCTGCCAGGGTAACGCCTATCTAGAACAATACAAGAGCATTATAACGCAATACATCAGTGAATATTCCGCGTTAGTGGCTAGGGAAATGCTCTGTTTACATTAAAGGGAAGCGTTACCTGTGTTTTAAGTTTGAATCGGGAAAATCCCGCGGAGAATGATTTGAATCTCCGACTTTCCCTCACAAGAGAGTCAGTTCACAAAAGAAACTGCAGAGCACCAGTTCATTATTTTTCATTGCTATAACAAGACTGAACTCCAAAGGAGGCAAAAGCATAGAGATTAAAGAAACATCTAAGTTTTTTCCATTCCAAACTAGTGGAAAGAGAAAGGCAACAATGGCTTTCTTCCTCTCCTATAAGAAGAAGCTGAAGGCTCTTAGTTGAGGGTCGAAGGATTGCTAAAGGTTTTGCATACTTGTGGAATAGAGAATAGTGTTATATTGTGAAGGCCAAGAGTCAAAGAGGTTCCTAGAGAGCTTGTTGACTTGGAATTCTTCACTTGAGAGATAAAAGAGATTGGGAGACTGAGGAGGGCTTGGTACAACCGATGGTTGTAATCCTCCTTCTTTCAAAATCAATAGAACTGTGTTCGTTTTGTCCATTCAATGCTTAATATTGTCATTATTGTTTGAAAATTTACATAGTATGATATGAATGGCTCAGATGTGTATAATTTAGAAGTTCATTATATATTGACTTGATTGATAGGATATATGTTATGTTAGAAATTACACGCGTGCTTTGACTGATTGCAGGACTAAGATTTGGAGCCGGTGAAGAAGGACTCTTGCTTCGCTGCGTAGCGCTCTCCAAGGGGACTCCAAGATTGTCAAAGAGGTAATTATTCATCGCATTATATCAAGTTATTTTAAGTTAATATGAACATGCTCATGCCATCTTTGTGAACAACACAGCTAATCTTATTGTCTGCCTCCGGCACCGGAAAGCCCTAAGAGGGATATTCGAAAACCAACAACCCAAGCAATTTACCCTATAGCAGTTAAATGGAGCTGAATTTTTTGGGGGTCCTGTCAATGGCAGGATGCTTAAACATTACTTCTCTTGATCCTATCATGTTCTGAAAGCCTTTTTTATATTTTTTCTCGTTATAAATATTTCACTCATCATTGCATTCAAAGTTAGAAAAATCAAAAATACAAAAACAATAGAAGAAAGAAAAGAAGGCAGATTGTAAAAAAAATAAAGGTACAACCCCATATCAAAAAGAGAAACAAATCTGAAAGTGTGCAAGCCTAAATGTCACTCCTGAAAAACACACTTCTAGTTAGTCATACAGCCTAATCATGACTAATTAGTTTTAAATTGACTGCTGATAGGTTAGTGAATTTGATTGTCAAACAACTTAATCTTGGCTTATCAGTTAGATAGATTAGGTTAGAAATTAAAGGTTAAAACAAGCTTAAAATCTGAACCTTAGTTTTCAATAGAGAGATGAATCAAATCTGTTTATTTCTTGAGTAAAAAACAGAGGTAAAATTGGTTCTAATGAGCTCAAAATCTGAACCAGATAACAAGCAAAAACAGTTCGAATAAAATAAAAAACAGAGCTGAAAAAAGATGAAGGAAGTGCTTTGAATTTTCAGATCTTAAGCCTTCCATTTTGATTTAATTTTCTACAAAATAATATCTATGTGCAGCTTGTTTCTTATGCCATAGATCAGCATCAAGTTAGATTGTTCAATCCTGACTTGTATGCTTTTAAATTTCTGTTTCAGAAATTAGAGAATAAAAATCTATTAGACTGTTTAATCCTAACAGATTGGTAGATTAGGTAGAGAAGCATATGGACTCAACTGTTTAATCTGAGTTCATGGAGAAATAAGGAGCAAAATTAGATTAGTTTTATGCTTTCAAAAGAATAAAATGTTGTAAAAATATTTTTCCAATCCAAGTAAACTCTAAAGAAGAAAAAATATTAGATCAGTAGGATTGGGTAGGTAGAAAGATTGTATTGATGAAAATCCATTATTTTTCATGGCTGCTAATATTTTCAGAGCAAAAGAAGATCATTCAAATGAAGAAAAGGCAGTCCAATGGATAAGGCATTGATCAGCCTCCCAGAGAATGCAAGTTTGAAGTTCTTGATGCCTTCAAGAAGGCACCATCCCCAAGTGGAGCCACTGTTAACCACCCATAAAATTTGTTATATCAAAAGGTGGCTAAAACATTTTTGGAGCCTTCAAGAAACACGTTTTATTGGAAAAAATGTTATCTCTTGAAGACTCATGAAGACATCATACCCTTTGTTTAAATATTCACTGCTGTTTCCATTTTAAACTCTGAAATTCTGCAGATTTCATAGAGAAAAGACTGCTGCAAAACACTATTTTTCCCTTCCTTTCACTTCGAACTAACCTTCATTTTTACCCCTTTTATTCCCCATGGAATTCCTCTATTTTCCATTTTTCTCCATTTCCCCTTCATAACATCCTCTTTACAAGGTTTACAACTCCTTTTAAAACTTTTCCGAAACCCCCAAATCCATCAAAAACTGTGAAAATTTTCTTGAAAAATAAGTTTTTTAACTACAGACTTAAGCCCTTTGGGCTAAGTCCTAGCCACTTCCCCACATGTGCCCTGGTGCTAAAACCAAGTGCTAAACTCTTTCGATGCTTATTGCATCGGCAATAAATGATGAACGCAAGTCTTTGGGCCTTTATAAGACTTTCGATGCAATTAGCCTTTGGTTGTAAGCTCCCGATCCCCTTGTCTCATTCATTGAACCCTGGTCCCAGAATCAGGTGCTAAAAATTGTATAAACCCATTTATGATGCATATTTTCCTTTGTAAATTCATAAACCCACTTTTTCCTAAGTTTTGGTCTAAACCCGCCATTCCATGTTTTCAATGAGAAAAACCGTTGATCTTGTCCAATCAAGCGGTCACTATAATCTCGCATCGGAGATTTTACAAATGGGTAGATTGAAAATCCCATCCTTTCCTTTCGATGTGATTGGCCCTTATACATATAAAGCCCTGGGCCTATTACTTTCCATATAAACCAAACGGCCCCGCAGATGAGCGCCAAGCCATTTCATATATATAACCTGCCCCGAGCCATAAAACCTTTGTATTTCGTTAATTTTTGGTTTTCATAAGTTTTAAAGGGGTCCCACCGTTCATTATCTAAAACCCATTCCCGACCATTGATCTAAAGCCGATCAACGATCGCCGCAATATTGCATCGCAGGATTTGTCGAGCACTTTTTATTCCTCCTTCCGATTGACTACCCCAGATGGATCCTTCACCATTGGATCTATCTGCCACATCTCCAATCCAACAACCCTTATTTGCTACGATCATAAGCCTTTTTCTCCACCCTAAACCCCTCTGATTCATCCTCCACCGTCGATCTGATCTGTAGATCAATAGCCAGCGCTTAATTGCATCGGCGCCATTCAAGTTCTCCCCCTACTGATTGCATGCTCTGATCGCATATGGACCGTCCACGTGTCCAGATCGGACGGTCCAGATTGCGTTTCCCGACTTTGGTTAAATTCATGCACCCCGCTTCATAATATTTTTGGCTAATTCTTAGCTGTTGATCTCTGTAGATCAACGGCCCTTATTAACCCTTTCGCTGCCTTTGTATTATTTCATTTATACCCTAGATCGAATCCTAACCGTTGATCCTGTACATCTAACGACTCGTATTAACTCTGACAGGCCCAACCTTTGTGGGTCCTGCCTCCCTCCAGATCTAATCTTAGTCGTCCAATCTTTGATCCAATGGCTCAGAACAAAACCACCTCGCCTGCTATAAACCGCGTATCATATCCATATCGCGCTCACTCCCCACCGTTAGATCTGAGGCCCCAGATCTAATGATTGACATTCCATATCGCATGAATTTAAGCGCGAGTGATAATTCTCCAAAATCACGCGAAATGGGCGGTACTGAAATGCCACATGTCAATTGATAACACATATCACGTTCAAAAATTCAAAACCACCTACCCGCCTTTTCGTCACACGATACTGCTGGTTTTCCCTCCCGAAACCACTTTTCCCCATTTGTATTATAATTCATCATGCACGCTCCCCGCCGTTGATCTCTGCAGATCAATGGTTTAGATCTAATTTCTCATTACACCATTTCCCTCCACCATATTCCAAGGGTTTTCAAAGTACATTCTCCACCGTTGATCTCGTGGGCCGATCTCATCTGACGGCCCACGATCATCCCGAAACTCCAATTTCAATTCTTATGCATTTTACCTCTGCCGAAGGAAATTTCATCTATTTCCTTTGTTTCTCTTCCAAATTTCCAATAATGTGACAATTTGCATTATGTTCCTCCCGATTAATCCTGAACGTTGATCTCTGCAGATCGACGTATTTGACTTAATTCTTTCCCTGCTTTCCTCTTTGACCTCCCGCGAACAAATCTCTGTCGTTGGATGCTGCGATCCAACGGCCATGCTCCTCCCCACAACCTCTGAAGCATTTTTACCAAATAACGCAGGATTTCATAACATTTGTGTGTATTTTGCAGGATCAAATGGATTTCAAATATTTTGAATGGAAAAATAAAGCCGAGGATGACGATCCCCCAGGTTTTCATCTATCAAAGAGAAATCGTTGAGCAAGGTTCAACTTCACATTTCGTCAATACTTCATGGGCATTGATGCCATATGGACCCTTTGTATACCTGCACATAAACAAGACACAAAGAATTAAATTAAACGAAGAGTATCAGCGTTGGAGACTAAAACAAGCCAGAAATGAAGGATTGAATATTAATTCTACAGTTTGGATGGATTACAGCTAAGATCAAAATCAAAAGCATAATCCTCTGAATTAAAACACAATTAAAGAAAATCATAAACATTTATCAGAAAGAGACTTCGCCACCACATCAGAGGCTAATTGATTCCTCTCAGCTACCCATTTCCACCTGTAGCCTCAAATCATTCATCAGAGGCCGAATTATGATCAGAAAATCAGATATTTGCTTCAACGCAGCCAAACAGTTAATTCAACTGAAGAATTTATTGCAAAATATCAGTAGAGTTACTACAGAGATGACACAGAGCCTTAAAAGGTCAACAAAAGTTCTCACCGAGCTTAATTGTTAAATGTAAAACAATTAATACAAACAGAACATATGTAAACTTCTCCATCGAGTCCATCAAAGGCCGAGAAGTATTAAATTCTGTATTAATTGACCTAGGAGATCTTTTATCAGATCCCACCTCCTCATTTCTTCTATAAATACTTCTGTAGAAGATGAGAAAATGTTGGTTGCAGATCTTTGAAATATACTTGTGCTCGAAACTTCTAATTGTAAATAGTGTTCAAATGCTCTTGAAGCTCTGTTTGTGATAGAATAGTTAGGCTGAGAAGTGAAGATGATTGCTGAACTAAAACATTGGACTTGAAGATTGTAACTGGTTTGAAGCATCAATACAAGCTGATTTATGGGATCCTGCTCTATGTCGACGGTGATGTTATTTCTTATTGTAAATTGTTATTTTATTTTTGTTTTCACTTTTTCCATCTTCTCTGATAAAGAACAACAAGCATAGAGTTAGGATTTACTGTATATCAGTACCCTTCTCTGATTGATAAGCTTTATCTACATGTTTTCTTCCAAATTGTGTTGTTTAGGAATGATTTAATTCAGTTTAAGCAGTTAGGAATACTGGCGTTCCCTCGTCCTACTGTCTAGGCTAAATGTTATTCTTGAATGTTATTTTCAGTTTATGTTAAGTAGAGATTAACTAAGGAAGTGATGGTGAGCCCTGTCCTTTAGTTTTATCCCAAGAAACTATTTGAAAGTTTCCCTAAGAATGTGGTGAAAGCAGGCTAAGTTCAAATTCCTTACCTGATCTTAGACTATTCTTCGTTATCCTATGTGTTTTCCCTTGTGTTTAATATGTTTTCTATTGAAAGTGCATCAAAAGCTAGCTAGTTTCAAAGTACTTACCAGATCTTAGATTACTTTTATGTCTTTCTTAAGTGTATGCCAAAAGCAGGATAGTTTCAAAGTACTTACCTGATCTTAGGCTACTCTTTGTTCTTCATTTGTTTAATTCCCCTTCTTGTTGTAACATTTCATTCCATAAAATCAACTTTAAAGAGATCCTTAGACATAGATGACTTGCCCCATGGACCACTCTTGAACCTTGTTGTTTCAATTAAACCCTATTATGACTCCATAGCCCAATGAACTAAAAACCAACGTTATTTCTATCTTTTAGCCAAAACTCATTCTGATTACTTGCAACTTCGCACCTTTGAAACTCTTTCCATTTAGAACTTTCCACTCAAATAATAATCATGCTCAACCATCCAAAACAAAAAAAAACCCTCGGACTTCATAACTAGCCTAATACCATTAACCAAAAGCTTTAAAGATAAATCCATCTTTGCACTTATTGGAGAGATCCCTCTCTGGATTCAGGAGGGCTAGATCATAGAATCCCAAAGTGGTTGAAATAGTGTTCTCTCTGCAGTTGGAATTTTTCCAATATTGCTAATTACAGGGAGCTAACAAGCTCATGCATAGCTTGAGAAAGAGTTTTAGAGAACTCTTCTCCTTTCATCCTTCCAGATAAAGGGGTTTCACCTTTGTTTTCTTTGTCTTCTGTGTAATAATTTTCTTTTGTCTTATTTTTAGATACCTCTTCTCTTTTTCAGTAAGAGTCTCTTCTTCTTATGAAGACATATTGGCTTCTTACAAGCTGTGCCAAGATGATTTCTCTGATACCACTGTAATATCCCCAAATGGGAACAAGCATCAATATTAAACAATATTGTAGATGAATAATGCATTTCAGCAAAGTAAGAGTAGGAGGCCAATATGGATGCTCAAAAATGACATTTGAATCAGAAAATCAGATTTATATTATGGCCCATAAGATGTAAATCACAAATAGAAGACTTTTACATGAAGAAATCCTCAAAATTGAGGTGCTGCAACCATATATTATGACTGAATAAGCTTGACAACGTTATTTTATTAGCTGAAAATAGCTATAGATTACACTTCAAATCTAGAGAATATCTGTGTAAAAAAATTTAGATCTATATCAGATCTGTACACTAGATAGGCTCCTCTTCAAATGTCCTTGACGTTTTCAGCAAAAAGGGAAGTGCATGGAGTAGATCTGAGATCTTATGCAACAGATCTGTAGAATGATTCAGAAATTCTGAAGTAGATACAACAGTATTCAGATCAGATTTGAATGTGACATGGAATAGATCTAAAATCCATGGATTTCCATAGTGAAGGGCATATCCCAACACTAGAAATATCTCCTCCAAAAGTGTGCCAAAACACCCTGCAACTGTACCCTTGCAAATAACGCAGTACTGGAATGAAAACTGCGATGTAGGCTCTAGAACATATTTGGCCTCAAGCCAAGATCTGAAATCAGTGCTCCAATCATCCAATACTCTCTTGCCAATAGGATAGAAGCCTTTCCCACTGAAAAGAGGCACTAGAATGGCCTAGATCTGAGTAGATCTAGCCTCCACTTGTTGTAGCTTACAAAGACAACAAAACCCTCGACAGGATCTTCATTGTAGTTGGAAGAAGAGCTTGGCCAAATGCCTGATAGTGGACAAGAAATGCAAAACTCCTCCAAGAGCTACTCAAGAAAAGAGGTGGGATTCCCGATCAGGAACACCCAATGCTAAACAACACTATTCTCAACAAAAAAAATCTTCAGAAATAACATAATCATCAACAACCTCCTCATGTTGTCCTCTTCTCCCTTTTATAAGATTGAGAGCTTTCAAAACCCTAAACCATCTCAATGAAATAGCTCTTTTCACATGAGCCACCTCCAACTAAAACTGCATTGTGCGTCAATGAAGATCACTCCTTCTAGACAACATTGTTGATTTGGTCATGGTTGACCCAGTCAAAACACTAAACCCCTTTCACACCTAAGGGTGCTCATTTAGTTAGCCCAGATTTAGCCTTGTTCTCATGTGGCATTGATTTATTTGTTGTTTTAGGAGTTTTTATTGTCCTCCTTTACACATTTATTCATACAACAAAAAAATGAAACAAAAATGAATATTCCCATTAGCTTGGGATAATTGGGAATATTACAATTTAAGACTATCATGATATGTTTTTACCTTGAAGTGCCTTCCCATTAGGTAAGGTCACCATTGATTTAGTTCATGTAGTATTGCCAACATTTCCTTCTCATAAATAGGTTTGTGTAAATACTTTCCTTTGATTGGATGAATTTTAGAAGCAATGGGTTTTCCTTTTTTCATTAAAATGACACAAATTCCATTTCTTGAGGCATCACATTCCACAATAGAGGTTTTTGTGAATTATGGAATAGCTAAGACCAATGCTTGGCACATTACCTCTTTAATATGTTCAAAAGCCTTAGTTTCTTCCGGAGTCCAAGAAAATGCATCTTTTTTTAGTAATGTTGTTAAAGGTACTGCAATTCTCCCATAATTATTAATAAAATTGTGATAATACCCTTTCAACCTGTGAAATACTCACAAATGCTTTATTGTTGTGGGTATTTTCCATTCCTTAATGGATTATATTTTGTTTTATTCTACCTTAACACCCTCATGAGATACAATAAGACCCAAATATTCCACCTCCTGTACTCCAAAGAAACATTTGGAGGATTTTGCATATAATTGTTTCTTCTCCAATAGTTTGAGCACCATTTCAACATGTTGAACATGATCATTCCAAGACTTATTGTAGATTAGTATATCATCAAAAAATATTAACACAAATTTTCTAAGGGTGGGTTTGAAAATGGAATTCACCAAACCTTGAAATATACAAGGTGCACCAGTAAGGCCAAGAGTCATGACCAAAAATTCATAATGACCCTCACGAGTTCTAAATGTTGTTTTCAAATTTTTTTTCAGTATTCATCCTAATTTGATGATATCCTGAATGAAGATCAAACTTGGTGAAGAAAATTGCTCCATGTAATTCATCCAATAATTGATCAATGACATGAATAGGAAATTTATCTTTAATAGTGAGCTTTTTGAGCTCCCATAATCTGGACAAATGCACCATGATCCATCCTTATTGTGCACCTATACTACTGGAGCTGAAAAATAACTTTGACTAGGTTCAATTATACCGACCTCTAGCATTTCTACAACCATATGTTCAATTTCACTCTTTTGGGCATAAGGATATCTATAAGAACTGATGTTTGGAGGAACACTTCCTTGAATCAAATGAATAGCATGATTATAATCATGAATAGTTGGAATGCCTTTGGGAGTGTCAAATGCCTTGGAATTATTGTCCAAGACTTTTTGGAGATATGGAGAAATAGATGATTCTGATGTTTAAACCTCTAGTGAGCATAATTTTGCAATTATGCCCCGTTGTTATTTATTTAGAAGCTTTGTCATGCCATTAGAGATGATTATATTTCCTGGTTTCCCTGCGATACCCCTTAATTAAATTTCCTTTCCTCCCCAAAAAAATTTCAAGAAAAGTTCTTGAAAATTAAAAGTTATCGTACTCAAAGGTTGTAACCATTGGACTCGTAGTACAACATCATCATCGTCCATTGGAATGCAAAGCTTTGGATTATTCAATACATATTCCTCCATGGTTAGCTTGATATTGTGGCACATTCTAGAGCAATTTATAGTTCCTCTATTTGCAACCATCACTTGAAATTCTGGTGCTGGGTATAAGAAGCAATTCAATTCCTTAGCTATCTTATAATGAATAAAATTATGGGTGCTACCTAAATCAATCAAAATTATTACCTTTATCTTCTTGATATGTCCTTTTATCTTGAGAGTTTGAGGAGTGGTAATTCCTACCAATGCATTACAATATATGGTCATATTCATTTCTTCCTCTAGGGTTGGTTCTTGGTTTATATCCTCCTCTTTTGAAGTTTCTTGTTCCTCTATTTGCAACCATCACTTGAAATTCTGGTGCTGGGTATAAGAAGCAATTCAATTCCTTAGCTATCTTATAATGAATAAAATTATGGGTGCTACCTAAATCAATCAACATTATTACCTTTATCTTCTTGATATGTCCTTTTATCTTGAGAGTTTGAGGAGTGGTAATTGCTACCAATGCATTACAAGATATGTTCATATGAATTTCTTCTTCCTCTAGGGTTGGTTCTTGGTTTATATCCTCCTCTTTTGAAGTTTCTTGTTCCTTTTCTCCCTCCTCTTCACAATATATGTAAAATAATTTCTTATCAACACACTTTGAATTTTAGTGTATTTTATATCACAATTGTAGAAAATCCCCTTTTCTTTTCTTTTTTGTTCTAATTATTGTGGTGTTAATCTTGTAGGTTGTAGAAGGCTAGGAGCAGTAATAGTTCCTATCTTTATAGCTGTGAGTGGTAGGCTTCCTTGTTTCCATAATTTTGCAAATATTTTTTCTTTCTAGCCTGAATGCCTTCTCCAATGAATAAGGTTCCAAAAGGCTAACCTCATGTTGTATGTTATCATTTAAAGTCCCTATGAAGACATCAATCCTATGATACTCTGGAATATCATTTACCCTTATATTCAATTTTTGGATGTCATCAATGTGCTCCGCCATTGAAACCTTTTGTTTGATATTTATCAATTGGCTAAATAAGGTGTTTCTCTTTGTATCCTCATAAAGTGCTACAATTTCCTCCATAAAAATTGACCAAGTAACAAGTGTTTTATGAGAACAAATCCATCGATAACATACAAACTGATTGGGTTCTAAATATAAAGTTTCAATGTGTACCTTTTGTGTTTGTTGCATATTATGAAGTTAAAATATTGCTCCATTTGTAGTATCCAGGTTACCAGATCCTTCCCATCAAAAGTCCTCATATTGATCTTTGGAATGTGGTGTGTCTTAAACCCAACATTGGAGTCTCTAAAATCATGATTGACATTCATTTTGTTCTCATCATGAGTTTCATGGAATACCTTTTCACCATCAGGATGCATTTCTTGTAGCAACTTTGTCAAACCTTCCATGTCTTCTTTTAAACCATTTATGTCACCTTGTAAACCATCCATGTCAACTTTTATTTTTGTTTTTAACCCATCCATGTATCCTTTTAGTTCATCTTTGGTTTCTCTTTGTGAGAGCAAAATTTGTTGCACTTGGTCTTGTAATTTTGATATATCATGCTGCAATTCTTCCTCTTCATGCGTCATAGTAGAGTTTTCTAAGGTCTTAATGGGTGTGGAATTATTTTGTTTTGGAGGAATTTGAGAACCCAATATTTATATATATGCTTCAATATGCCCTTGAAATCACTTCAAACATATTCTTCAAATAAAAGTTATGCAATTTAAAAAAACATACATGCCTTTTTCTTTCTTTCAGTAGCTTCATCTTGCAATGGTTGTAACTCTGAAATTTTGGATCTCCAAGGTCTGAAGTTCAATCCTATTGTAGCCCTCTAAATCTTCTTTCCAATGCCACAAGTAAGACCAATATTCAATTGTTAAATATAGAGTTATGTCAAAGCTCCCATGATGACCTGATTATGGATTGGTTCAATAGAGAGAAGTTGTACGGGATTCCATGTGTCATTGTTTCAACATTCGGCCCTGAAATTGCTAGAGGAAAAACTAACGTTTGTTAAATTTTGGACACTTTTTACAAAATTCAAATATGATTCCTAAAACGAAAGTTATGACGATTTTCCCTAGGTCGGATGTTTGGGATGAAATTTTGGAGCTTGCAAAAACCCTAAATTGCTCGGATCACATCTCTGAAAATATAGCGAACCAAGATATGAAATTTGTACACGAGGTTAAACAATATTTCAGAGAGATTTGGGTTACCCCCTCAGGCTCAAGGATGTCATTTTCATTCCGAGCCTAGAGAAAAATCTCGCCTTTATTACAGTTTTGGAAGACCGTGGTTATGATGTGATCTTCAGCAAAGGAAAGTTATTCCCGAGACACATATCCATCGATCAGGTGAAGCAAATAGGGGTTCGTGTAAGGAAATTTTACAAGCTATATGTGGAGGATTGCATTGCATTGAGCACAAAGGTAGACAAGGTGCAGAGCCGCGATGTTGGTGAGATTTGGCATAGAATACTTGGCCATTTTCATCATGGCTCCCTAAAGATCATGCAACAGATTACCATAGGCCTTCCCAAAGGATCACTTGAGAAGAAAGATGTATGAAAAGGATGTACTTTGGGGAAGTACACAAAATCCACTTTCCATGAGCGGGACAACACAACACATGCAATCTTGGAAATGATCCACTCTAATGCATGTGGACCTTTCTCGACAGCCTCCACTGGCACGCACAAATATTTTTTCATTTTTATTGATGACTTCTCACTGAAGTGTTGGATCATATTCATGCGGAAGAAGCAAGAGACATTCTCCAAGTTTGTAGAGTTCAAGGCACTGGTGGAGAAATTAACAAGCAAGAAGCTGAAGGCTCTCAGGAGAGATAATTGAAGTGTATATGTGTTGAATGAGTTTAAAAAAATTTGTAAAAAAGAAGGCATTTAACGAGAGTTGACAAGACCCCACAACTCAAAACAAAAATGGGGTGGCTGAGAGAAAGAACCATAGCATTGTAGCAGCAGTGAGGGAAATGTTGCATGATCAAGGCCTAACTCTATACTTATGGGCCGAAGCATGCAACACAATAGTATATTTGTAGAACTTAAGTCCTCATCAGATTCTGGGCATGATTACATCGGAGGAGGCTTTCTTAAGGAGGAAGTTGGATGTGTCGTTCTTTTGGATTTTTGGAGCCTCTATCTACTGCCATGTCTCCAAATATGCCAGGAAGAAGATAGAGATGACATCATATATGGGGATGTTTGTGGGTTACATTGAAACTCCCCACAACTACCATGTGTCCTTTCTATCCTTCAGAATGATAGTGGTGTGAAGGGATGTAAAATTTGACAAGGATAAATCGATGTGGTGCTCTCTTGAGAGGTAACTTCATATCCCAAGAGAAGAGGAGATTTTATCTCCAAAGGAGGAGCCTCAAGAAGTTGTGGAGAAACCAAAAATTGAGGAATAGAGAGTGGAGACAACCACTCAAGAAGAACCATCCATAGAAGACAGGAAAATAACCATGGAAGCTGAGAGACTTGTGCAGGATGGGAGGGAGAATGTGAATGCTCTTTCAAATCAATGCAGGCAGAGAAGGTCACCATATCAATAAACTGGCTACATGGGCCATGGATCTGATGACTGAGATTGAAGAGATTGAGCCATGCTCTTTCGAGGAAGTAGTAGAGAAACCTATATGGGTTTATGCAAGGTGGAGGAGTATGAATCCACTGTAAGAAACATTGTTTGGGAAGTGGTCCCAAGACCAATAGATAAATATGTTGTGGGTTCAAGATGGATCTTCAAGGTGAAGCAAGCAGTAGACAAAAGCATAGAAAAGTACAATGCCATATTTTTGGCCAAGGGGTACTCTTGGGTTGAAGGGATTGAATATAAGGAGACCTTTGCTCCTATAGCAAGGTACTCATTCATCATATCAATTCTTTCTTTGGCTATGCAGATGGCGTGGAATATCCACCAAATGAATGTGAAAAATAGCATTCCTCAATGAAGTTATTGAGGAGGAAGTGTATATCGAGCAACCAGAAGGCTTTGAGACTTCTGATTCAGATTCTCATGTGTGCAGACTCAAGCAAGAATTTTACGGTCTCAAGCAAGCACCTTGTGCTTGGTACACCAAGATCGATAACTATCTCACCAGTTTAGGCGTCGCCAAAAGTGAGGTGGATGCAAACCTCTATCATATTTTGGTAGAAGGTAAATTGTTGATTATTGTCTTATATGTTGATGACTTGATTTTAACTAGTGGTGAGCATCTAATTAGACATTGCAAGGACCTTGCAAGAGAGTTTGAAATGAAGGACATGGGTTTGATGCACAACTTCCTTGGATTGGAAGTGTGGAAAGAATATGGGGATTTTTTTTATCTCTCATGAAAATTATGCCAATGAGATAATTCAAAGGTTCCGCATGGACAGATGCAAACCCATGGAGAATCTTCTAGCAACCAATTGAAGGAAAGAGGATGCCACTTCAGGTGAGAAAGTAGATGTTATTGTTTTGGTGCATTGTCTTTATAATCTCTTTATGTGTTTCTTATTCTTAAAGTGTCACATTTATGGTTTTACATCCTCTTTTATGCATTTCCGCTAAAATCATGGAAGAAAAGATCATGGATCAAATGTAGTTTGGTTGGAACTTGATGTATCAAAATATGTTCCAATCCATCCATACAAGGTAGGGGACATACATATGGATACAATCACTCCAAAAATCTAGAACCTCATACGAAAATTACTTAACCAACAAAATTTTGGGGGGGATGAAGCACTCACATGGATTAGACAATTGATATTTGGAATGTAAACAATCCCGTAATTAATTTCATTAAAGATGGATTGCTAGTTTTACTATAGCCTCCATCGACCTCACACCATTTGAAAAAGGAAAATGTTGTAAAAATAAGAGGGGAAAAGGAGTACGCCTTTGAATGTATAATATACCTAATGAGGAGCTCCAACATCAATTAGTGTGATTTTAGACAATGTCAAGAAATTGAGTTGAAGTTTGGGTCTCATTAATCGTAGTTGTAATTCATTAGCCATAGTGAAAAAAAATGATCTATGCTAAGAGCCCACTATATTAAGCGTATAGGCTAACCTTAAAATTTGACATAATTTAGAGATAAAAAAAGCGCAAGTGTGTAGAAAGAGCCATGCTGTCAAATTGCACACACATTCATAATTGATATGAAGATATATCATTGAAACTCTTCTATTAATCATCAAAATGAGGAAAATACATGATCTACCTCTACCAAGGATCAAGATATTGAGAAATCTTGTGTGCCAAAGTTTAAAGGAGAATTGTAAGGGAAATTTGCTAAGTAACTAAGATAAAAAAAAACAATGTTAACAATCCGTATGTAGAAGTATTTATACAAAGGCACCAATACTTCGTTTTGAATAATAAGGATTGGTGCATGTAATTAGGAGTGCAAGATTAACCTACCTATGATTGTATATTTCTTCATTTAAAATAAATTTAAAAAAGAAATTCACTCGTTACACATCTAAATTTATTAATGTTAATAACTTTAAAATATATTTCTTTCTCACTTACCATATAGAGAGAGTGTGTATTAATGGGGCCTAGTACAAGTAGTTAAGAGCCAAAGTGTTATTTTACCATTCAAGATTTGTTTTTACAAAATATGTGTTAAATTTTAAAAAATATATCATTGTAATGAATTCATGTTATTTTATTAACTTGACCTTATATCTTAAAAAATCCTATGTCAAAATTTATTTTGACAAAGTCACATATTAAATTTTAATAAATATATTATTTTAATACCTTCAAATTTTGCTATGACTTAATCTTGCATCTTCAAATCATGTTATTAACTTAAACTTGTATCTAAAGAATTGAAATTTTACTTTAAATAACATTTTAAAATTAAAACAAGTCTAACATGTAGTGTTGTTGCTTAGCATCCGCCTCTTATGCAAAAAGTAATTGATAGTAGAAGTATACAATTCCACCATGCATAAAAATCTTAATTTTTTTTTTTAATTATTAAAATGATTTGCAAGGTTCCATTTTGTAAGAGACATTGTAATAGTTTATATCTTCTTCAACTTTTGAATTTAGGTCTCTACTTTAGAATATTGAAATAAATTTTCAAAATATTAAAAAAAAATTGTTGAAGTTTTTAAGTAGGGAGATTTTTATAGTTGAATTCACAAAGTTAAGATTCAGTAAGTGTTTAGTTAAAACAATGAGATTTATATTTTGCATTAAAAACATTGATAACAAAAATTTATGCACCAAATGACATCAGTTAGATTTTTTTAGCCGTTTATACTCTTAAATAACTAATGCATCTACAAATGCTTATAAGTCTTTACCTTGCATTATTTGGCAACTTGATATTTCAGGGCCTTATATGAATCCTCTTGGGCTGCCAAATTAACATTCAATTTCACTCCACTTTCACCTTTTATCCTCATTTTATTACCTCATTTCATAACCTTGTCATTATCTAACCTTATACTTTCATTACAATATGGGTTTAAATTTGAATTTTCCAAAGTTATTAGTTTCGTGTAGTTAGAGAGAATTTGTGATTAAAATTTAGAAAAATAGCATATATTTATTTATTCCTAAAGGTGGAATGAGTTTGGTGACATGTGTAGGCGATTAGGAAGCTTCCAAGACATCTTTATGTGGCTTCCAAGGTCCAATTTTGAATTCTCTTCAAGATTTGAAGGAGATTTGGGGATAGGGATCAACCATATCTCATGGAGAAAAATCATGGATAAATGGATATGTGTCTTATAATTAGATAATTGGTTGAAACTTTTATGGATCTAAGGAGATAATGGTGGATCTCCATTAATGATGTAATTGCTTAAGTTTTTGTATAAATAGGAGATCCTTCTCCTAATTTGTAATTTAGAACTTTGTAATGTAAATTTTGGATTAGAATCATGGAAGAAGATGTGAAATGATCATGTAATGATATAGATAGTAGTAGGCTTATAGCATAGAGTTTGAGTATGTAGTTAGATTTTTATTTGGAGATTGATGTAATTATTCTTTCATTTATACATAAATTCATTTTGAGTGTCCCAATTTGAGTTTGAGTGTGTTTACCATGGTGTTGGTATGTCATTGAAGAGTGGAGGGCCCCCATCACAACAAGCATAATTTGGTAGAGGTAACTTAGAATTTTGTTTTCATTATTTCTGATGCAGCCTAAGCCGCAGTTACCCATATTATGCATATAATATGTATGTCTCAGGAATTACAATTCCTATATCAATTCGTTCATGAAAAAAAAACACTTTAGCAAAATATTCACCGAAATCTTTTCTTCCACATATCCAAGGTTTAAACCCTTTATCATTCAACTCAAGCGGAATATTAACCATTAATTGATTTATTAAGTGGAAGCATTAGTCTTACCCTTATTCCTTTTGATTAGCGAAGTCTCATTCCTTCCTTTGTTACCATAACTTTGTTAATTTTAATTATCCACAAACATATAACATATACCAGCTTTGTGGTCACCGCTAAACCTAACCATTAATCATAATACTTTTAAACCTTTCTATTCTGCTTTATTTCTGTTATAATTATTATATAACAGAAATTATTCATAAACCATCAGAATGTACTTACCACTTCACCAATCCTATTGCTTTGCATGGATGCCAATGTTGACTCAATGCTTCCATCTCTACCGTCGATTCAATCTACTTCAAATCCAATGGTCATCACACACCAACTTGCACGACCTTTAAAAATTTGGATTCGTGCAATATAAACGGTTTTGCTTCATTCGGTCAACTGTTACGTGTCACCTCCAGAAGTTAATCGCACGAAATAGAACAATATCGTTTACTGTTTTCTAATGGTGTGATATACCATTCGTGCTTTGAAATACCACTTTACTCACCCGACTCACAGTTCCAGATATAACTTCAAGTTCCAACTACATTAAATACCTGGATTTTAAAAAGGATTTGTTTCCTTAAATACACAAATCCGAAGTGAAAACTCTTAACGCTTTGACAGATCATCATCCTTATTGCACTATGCAGTGCATGCTGAATATCCATTGAATGGTCACGTTATCTTAATGGGTCACCATCAATCCATTCTGTGATCGATGGTTGATATTTCACATATGCAAATCCATATTTTATTCAAACTTTTTCACTGCAAATGAATGTTCAATTTCTTTGAAGCACATAGTTTCACAAATTCATGAAATCTATAACTCGGATATATAATGACAGAAATTCACAGATTTCAATTATTTTCGAATAAAAAAGCTTGTATGAGCTAGGTCACTCTCTCAGCGCTTGATGTTACATGCCTCCGACCTCTCTCTATTTTTCTCACCTGCACGCTTTATTATACAACATTTCTACAACTTATAAATCCATTTCTCAATATTATGTACATAACTCAGAAATTGAGTTCCCTATATTAATAAACAGATATTTACAAAAATAATTCCATTCTGGCCTGATCTTCTCTATCGGTGGGCTCTTCACCTACTCTCTGGCCCATAGGCTTTTCACTCCAAACCTTTTCTATATATCTAAATCCTGAATCTCCCTCTTTATGCCTTGAGGTTTACAATTTTTATACAAAAGGTTCTGTGAACCAATTCTAGTTTAGATCCTTAATAATTTCAACTAACCCCTAAGAATCCTCTCAATCCCATAAATCATGAACTAATTCCTAATTTTAGATCTAAAATTAATTTCCAAATCTATCAATCCCTATGATCTCTCAACTATTCTAATTCTCTCATGTTCTCCAATATTCGAGAACATTTACAAAATTCCTCTCAAAATTTAATTAAACCATATTCTAAATATCTCTCATTAGAATCACTCAAAATCTTAATAATCACATTAATTTGTTACATAGGAATCCAACTTCTTAGAAAATATAAGACCCCCTATATCTACTAAAATATAATGAATTTTTGAGCCAAATGCTCCTACATCAATTTCATTCCATTTTCAAGTATGCTTTGATTTCATGCAAGTGTGTGTAGGTTAGTTTTTCAATTCATTCAAGTAGATTAGTTTTTCAATTCCATAAGTGTGCATTTCCATTCCTCCAAGAGTGCTTTAGATTAGTCATTTCAATTTCCGCAAGTGTGCTTAGATTAGTTATTTTATTTCTGAAAATTTGTGCCTTCAATTCTCACAGGTGTGTTTTAATTCAACAGGTGTGGTGTGATTTTGTTTCATTGTGAAAGTGATTTTTAATTTCGAAACTGTGGTGTGATTTATTTCTTTCTCGATTAGATTTATTTTCATGACGATTGTTGTTTATCATTTGATAGATTAAAATTTCTCTTTCGAAATTTGAAGCCGATCTTTAGCACATATAGTGCACATGCACCTCGCAAGTCCAAGGACCCCCAAGTTGACAATTTATGGAAAGGAATTTAAGTAATTAAATTACCTCAACAACTCCTACACAAGTTTCCCATGAAATCAAGCTAGTTATTAAAGGTAGGTAAAAATGTTTGAAAGAAAAATATTTAATATCTTAAAATCAAGCTAGCTATTAAAGATAAGTAAAAATGTTTGAAATAAAAACATTATATAATATTAAAGGAAAACATAATTAATTGTGAAAATACATGTTGACTTAGGGGCATACCAAAGAGCTATAAATATTTGTAATGGAGAGCAAATTGTTTTTTCTTATCAATACATTATATTATTTTGAAATATGTTGTTAGTAAAATAATAGGTCTTTTATATTTTTATGAAAAACAATAGAAAAATATGTATAAGTATTGAGAGACTTTAAATTATTAATAGATTTGATGAGAAATAAATGTAAAATTGAGACTATAATATCAGTTTCAAATGGAAATCAATTTATGAAGGTAAAAATCAATTTCGATATATATATATATATATATATATATATATATATATATATATATATATATATATATATATATATATATATATATAGATATATATATTGTTGGATGTATTATATTCTTTCGACTAATCACATGTGGGGGGTGGTATCCCCAATGGAGTTAGGGCGACGCCTTAGAAAAATTTTTGGTCCTTATTTTCGGTGGGCAGATCCGCCCATGGTTTTTTGCATGGGTTTGCACATGGTTTTGGGGTACGATGGTTTTTGGCCCCTGGTATTTTGTAGATCCGGTCAAGGGAACTATGGTTATGCTATAATCCAGGGTTAATGGATTGGGGTTTATGTATACTTCGACATGTATATATGTGTGTTGTAACACTAAAAGAAAAATAATGAAAAATAAAGCTGGTAGTCCCGATTTGGGATCTGGGGGAAAATATATGTGTATATTTGTTTTCTGTTTTATGATCTCACTATTGTTTATTTTCCATATTTAAGAATGAATTTGCAGATCATATTTTTTCAGGGTTAAAACCTACATTTTGGTATCAGAGAAGTGTCGGCTTCAAGGGGACACCTTTGTGAGGGGTTTTGGGCTTGATGCAGACCATTTGTTCAGTGGGAGATCTACGGGATTGATTCTTGCGGTGAAAGAAGATGGCGAGCGGCGGAAAGATAGAGATCGAGAAATTTAATGGTCAGAGTTTTGAGTTGTGGAAGCTCAAGATGGAGGATCTGCTGGTGGATAAAGATCAGTGGATCATGGTAGATCCAGGTACTAAACCAACAACAATGTCAGATGAAGACTGGAAGAAACTGGATCGGAAGGCTAAGAGCACAATACGGTTGTGTGTCTCAGATTCAGTATTGTTGAATGTATCTGGGGAAGCTACGACGAAGACCTTGTGGGAAAAACTTGGGACTTTGTACCAATCTAAGTCTCTGGTGAATAAGTTGTTCTTGCGGAAAAAGCTGTATAACCTGAGGATGAAGGATGGAGACTCGGTGACAGAGCATCTGAACGCCTTCAATAATGTGGTAAGTCAGTTGTCATCTATTGATATTAAAATCTCAGATGAAGATAAGTGCATCAGTTTGTTGTGTTCTCTACCAGACTCGTGGGATAGTCTGGTTATTGCAATAGGTAGCAATACAACTACCTTGAATTTTGATGACATTGTCTCAGCCTTGCTGTCGGAGGAAATGAGACGGAGAAATATGGAGGGTCAAAATGGAGATGCCTTATCCGTACGAGGAAGGTCCCAGAATAGAAACAAGAATAAGGTTTCGAGTGGGAGATCTAAATCTAGAGGGAGATCTAAATCTCCTGGAAAGTTTGTAAAGGTGTGCTGGAAATGCGGAAAGGAAGGGCACTACAAAAAGGACTGCAGATCTAAAGCTCCCGAGAAAGGAAAGGGATCTGATGATGCTCCTTCTGTAGAGGAAAAAACCACCTCGGATGAAGGTGGGGATGCGTATTTGGATTCTTCTTCAAATACACATGTAGATCATGAGTCATGGTTTATTGATTCGGGTGCATCCTTTCACTTCACTCCCCATAGGGAGTGGTTTTGCGAGTATGAGAAATATGATGGCGGTGATGTCTTCTTAGGTGATAATAGGAAGGTCAGAATCCTCGGACGTGGAAAAGTCAAGCTGAAGCTTCAAGGAGGAAGGATTAGAACACTTCCTGGTGTTCTGCACATTCCTGCATTGGCCAGAATTTGATTTATGTAAGCAAGATGGATGATGCAAGTGTAAAAACAGTGTTCGAGAAAGATACCTATAATATGGTTCGGGGAGCACTGGTATTAATGAAGGGAGTTTGGATTGGAACTCTATACAAGCTTCAGGGAAGCACTGTTATTTCTAGGTGCAACAGTTTTGTGGTTCCTGAAAGTGAAGTAGAAAGCCTAGCGGTCTCTGGAGAAAAGACCATGCTATGGCATCAAAGGCTTGGACATATTGGAGAGAAGGGCCTTCGGATACTGCATGGAGATGTTATCGTAGAATGTATGTCTAATAGCTCTCTAGATTTTTGTTTTTGTGAACATTGTGTATATGGGAAGCAGAATCGGGTGAGTTTTCCTTCTGGTGCTAAGAGGGAGAACAAGATATTAGAGCTTGTGCACAGTGATGTGTTTGGACCTGTGTCAGTTCCATCACTAGGTAAGTCTACGTGCTATGTTTCATTCATAGATGACTTCTCAAGGAATACATGGATATATTTATTGAGGAAGAAATTTGAAGTCTTTGACAGATTTAAAGAATTTAAGGCTCTGGTGGAAAACCAGATAGAGAAGAAGATAAAGGTGTTGAGGACAGATAATGGTGGGGAGTTCTGCAAGAAGGAATTTGAAGAGTTCTATAAGAAGTGTGGTATAGCACGGCAGAAGACTACTCCATACACACCTTAGCAAATAGGAGTTGCAGAAAGAATGAACAAAACGCTGATGGAAAAGGAAAGAAGCATGCTCAGTGGTACCGGGTTAGGACAAGAATTCTGGGCAGAGGCAGTGGAGACTGCATGTTACTTGGTTAATAGATCACCTTCATCAGCGTTGGAGGATAAGACTCCACATGAGGTATGGTTTGGTAAGAAACCCTCTCTTTCACATCTGAGGGTATTTGGATGTGATGCATATGTACATGTTCCAAAGGAGAAAAGGATCAAGTTGGATAATAAATCTGAAAGGTGCATCTTTATTGGGTATAAGGATGGTTTAAAGGGTTACAAGCTTTGGAACCTAGAAACAAGGAAGGTTGTGTACAACCGAGATGTGGTGTTTAGAGAGGTGAAATATGTTGTTAAACATGAATTTCTACCAAGGAACCTGAGAAGATAGAGTTTGAGCTAAATTAGGATGAATCAGAATCTACAATAGAAAAAGACTCAGAAGAGGAAGAGCCACAAACTCCAGCTGTGAGAAGATCAGCTCGGGAAAGAAGACAACCAGAAATGTATAGTCCATCTGCTTTTTGTTCAAATTTTGCTTTAACTATAACTAATGATGATCCCAGAACTATCAGGAAGGCAGTAGATTCATAGGATGGAAAACTCTGGAAGGAGGCCATGGTTGATGAAATGGAATCCTTGCATAAAAATGAGGCATGGGATCTGGTGGAGTTGCTGGCTGGAAGGAAGCCCATCGGGAACAAATGGGTGTTTAAGAAGAAGATGAATGTAGAAGGCAAGGTGGATAAATACAAAGCTTGGTTGGTAGCAAAAGGTTATTCCCAGGTGTCGGGAATTTATTTTGGTGATATTTTTTCTCCTGTTTCCAAAGTTACTTCTATTAGATTACTTTTATCTGTTGTTGCTGCATTTGATTTTGAGGTAGAACAGATGGATGTGAAGACAACATTTCTTCACGGGGACGTGGAAGAGGAGATCTACATGAAAAAACCTGAAGGCTTTATGGTGAAGGGGAAGAAAGAACTAGTATGCAGGTTAAAGAAGTCTCTGTATGGGTTAAAACAATCACCAAGGATGTGGTATCAGAAATTTGATACCTACATACGGGGACTTGGCTTCACCAGAAGCAAGGAGGATCACTATGTTTATTTTAAATTAATTGGTGATTGTGTTATTTATTTGGTCTTGTATGTGGATGATATGTTGTTGATTGGAAATGACAAAGAATTATCCAAGATTAGAAGACCCAACTGTTCTCCAAATTCAACATGAAGGATCTTGATGCTGCAAACTATATTTTGGGCATGGAAATTAAGAGAGATCGGGCAAAGAGGAAGCTGTGGTTAAACCAGAGGAAGTATGTCGAGACTATATTGCATAGGTTCAATATGCGGGATAGTAAACCGGTGAATGTTCCGATTCCTGTAGGTACAAAGCTATCTGCTGAATAGTGTCCCAAGACACAAGAAGAAGAGGAGGATATGTCTCGTGTTCCATATGCAAGTGCAGTGGGTAGCCTGATGTATGCAATGGTCTGTATTAGACCAGACATTACACATGCAGTGGGAGTATTGAGCAGATTTATGTCAAACCCAGGGAAGGAGCATTAGACAGCAGTGAAGCGGGTTTTCAGATATTTACGTGGCACTAGTGATTATGGCTTGTGCTACTAGGGAAGACCAGGATTGGAAAGAGTGTTGGAATTTGTGGTTTTTTTGATGCATACTGGGCTGGAGATCTGGACCAAAGAATATCTACAAGTGGGTATGTGTTTAGCTTATTTGGAGGTGCAGTCAGTTGGATGAGTAAAATACAGTTTGTAGTGGCTCTTTCAACTACAGAGGCTGAATACATAGTAGCCACTCATGCAAGAAAGGAAGCAGTTTGGTTGCAGAGATTGTGTTCAAGTATGGGTTGGTGCAACAAGCTATAAGGATAGATTATGATAGCCAAAGTGCAATTTTCTTGGCTAAGAACCCTGCTTATCATTCAAAGACAAAGCACATAGATGTTCAATATCAGTTTGTGAGAGATATGGTTGAGGCTAAAAGGGTGTTGCTGGTAAAGGTGGACACTTTGAAGAATGTTGCAGATGCATTGACGAAGTCTGTAAGCACTCATAAGTTCTCTTGGTGTAGAGAAACAATGGGTGTTGAAGAATTGGCCCAATGACTAAGCTCTCCTGTGGAAGAAAACAGCAAGTGGGAGAAGATACTGGTATGTGTTATATTCTTTCACGACTAATCACGCGCGGGAAGTCCTGTGGGGGGGGGCGTGGCCCCTTGTTGAGATGTCTGGGGCAACGCCCAGAAAAAAAACAGTCCTTATTTTCAGGTGGGGCGGATCACTTCATGGTTTTATTCATGGGTTTGGTTTTGGGGTACGATGGTTTTTGGCCCTGGTATTTTGTAGATCTAGTCAAGGGATCTACGGTTATGTTCTAATCCAGGGTTAATGGATTGGGGTTTATGTATGCTTTGGCATGCATATATATGTGTTGTAACACTAAAAGGAATATAATGAAAAATCAAGTTGGTCGTCCCGATTTGGGATCCATGGGAATATCTCTATGTTTATTTGTTTTATGTTTTATGCTCTCGCTACTGTTTATTTTCTGTCTTTGGGTTATTCATGAGATATTTATTTTAGATTAAAATATATATATATATATATATATATATTTATATATATATATATATATATATATATATATATATATATATATATATATATATATATATATATATATATATATATATATAATTCAACTCAAATGTTGATCATCTATCTAAAGAAGTTGTATTAATGTAGGAATACACTCAAGTATAGCGAGATCTTAGAGGAAGAACTTAGATTGTATTTTCAAAAATATCTCTATATTGATATAGGAAGTAATAGAAAATCACAAATGTGTGTGTTGGATTTTTTTGTAGTTGTTGCAATAGTATTGGAGTAAGATTTTGTTAAATATTTCCCATTATAACTTAAGAATATTTTATTTAAGTAATGACATAATAATTTTAGATGTTTTTCTTATATTAAGTAGATTATATATATCAATATTATATAAAAAAATGAATCCATATATAAAGTAATTTCACACACACATATATATTTATTAAACCACTAAAAAATAATATCATAAAATAAAATGTAATGGTTAAATTTTTAAAAATTTTGAGCCAAATTTGTAAATTATTTTCAAAAGTTACATATTAATTAAAAGTTGGTCTTGAAGGGCTAGAGAATATTTTGAAAGTTGGGGAAGTAGAGAAGGTTCTGGGTGAAGGAAGGAGAGGCAGAGCTCAACAAGTGCTTACTGTTCTAGTGAAAAGATGGAACTAGGCGGGAGAAGGACGTTTTTGAATGGCGAAGGGTGCGCTACTGTTTTCGAAGAATAGGCCAGGGATCTGAATACGTTGGTGCAGGTAATGTGTGATTCCACAGACTCTGTTTTGATCAGGACCGATGTGCAGATAGGTTTATTTTCACAAGGAGAGGTGGAGCCCCCGATTCTCTTGGACGGAAGCTTGTCGCCCTTGGTTTTCAAAGGCAGTTTTGTTGGGAGGGCGGGAGGCTTTTTGTCTGTTAGTAAAGGCACAGATCTGATAAAGGGTCAAGTTCAGCAGGGGAAAGGACGCTCTCAGTGCATGATTTTGGAAGGGAAGGATTCGGATCTGGGCGGCCTACAGAGAGTCTATTCTGCTGAAAGTGAAATCAAACAGGACCCTTCTGTGCTCACATACATAAGGGTGGAGGGTTTCAGAGAAAAGGAGAGCTTGCGAGCTACTTCCAGTCATATTAGCTGGGAAGAATAGAGTGGGGTTCTTGTTTCTGAAGACACAAAAGAGACAGGCCTAAACAATGAAAAGGAGGCTGGAGCGTCGAAGAAGGGGGGCCGAAAAAAGAAATGGATCAAGGTCAAAAAAGTAGAGTTTAACTATATCTTGGGTGAAGACATCGGTTGGGAGCAGGTTTCAATAATGGCTAGCAGAACACTGGTTGGTAGGGCTGTGGAGAGGCTTTTTGCCCTGAAAACTGTGGTTACTTGGGCTGGAGCTCATTGGAAAGTTGTTCTTGGTTATGTGCCAGAGGTGGTGTCCCTCTCAAAGGGGTGGTTTGCTTTTAATTTCTTGCATTCAGATCATA